>PVJL010008115.1:27500-69985 GCA_004026885.1 Lyroderma lyra | reverse complement strand
ACTTGGTTGCTGAGTATAATGGAAAAGCCTAGCACGACATTCAACGGTAGTAACCTACATTGTGCTCACATTGCATAAAGAACTATGTGCCGTACGTGGAGCTCCTGGCCTTAAGGAGTTTAGTGTAATGGAGCATGGGCTATATACAAAATAAATTAAATATAGCTAAAAGACTTTCTACATACCCAAAAGAGCCAGTTTGAAAGCATAATGGGGAACAAATTCCATTCACAAGAGCAGCCAAAATACCCCAGAGGGGGAAAAAACATTTTAAAATTTGCCAGGCCTTTATGAAGAAATTTATGGAGCTTTTACAGGAAGACATAATAAAGAATGACTTAAAAAACAACCTACATTTCTGGATGGAAAGACTCAATATTCTAAATATATTAATTCTCTTCAATGTCTTAAATTTAAAATAATTTGAGATATAGTCATTGAATCATTGTGATAGCAGCACAGAAACAGGCATATAAACTCTAAAATCCAATTGACAATGTGTAGGGGGTAATTTAGTCTATGATAAAAGTGACACTTCAAAGTAGTGAGGAAAGGATAGTCAATAAATTGTATGAAACAAGTGGCTGTCCACTTGGGGAAACACGAATTCCTATCTCACTACAGACACAAAAACAGATTCCAGGTGGATTAAAGATTTAAACATTAAAGCAAACAAACAAAAGTGACAGAAGAAAAATACGAGACTATTTTTGTATGAGGCTAGGAAAGGAAGCTTTACCTAAAATGACACCAAGGTCCAACATCGTAATAAAAAATGCTCACCTATTTGACTAGGTAAGAAGTATACGTCTGCAAAAGAACAGACACCAAAAAGCAAAAGAACATTATAATCTTCAGAGGAAATATTTGAAAAATATATCACTAGTCAAAGAAAACAACATATTATTAATTCACAAAACAAAAAACAGCTTTCAGAAAAAGTTGTATGCATGTATTCATTAATATTAATATATAAAATATGTATTATTTTAAATAAAAAATACATTAAAAAGAAAAGGCAAGTAAATTAGATTATTGTAGTGGTTATTTCTATGGAATGGTACATAGGCTTTTACTGGTATATTATTTGAATTTCTATAGAGATCACACACTACAGGGAAAGAAAACTATAAAAATATTTTCATTTTGAAGAACAGTAAGTAAAAGAGAGCTTTTGTTTATATACTTAATAAAAAGCATCCTGAATCAGTGAGTACCTGAAATTCTCCAGCTTGTGGACTATTTACAAACTCTTTAGTGACCTCAGATATTGCATGATTCAGAACTTAGTGACTATTTTTTCTGAGAAGCTAATCTCTAAGAAGTAATGACATTAGATTTTGCCGGTCAATGACTGGAGTCATGAGGTCTAAAAGCTTGTTTTAACCCTTTGGCTGCGGCGTTCAGACATATCCAAATGCATATTTCCAGCCCCTGACTGCGGGGCTCCCCTGCCAATGACCCCACCTGCCAATCACATTTACCCCCCAAACTCAAAAAATTTATCCCTCTACTGTATGTGCATCTTTCAATATCTGTGTGTCTTTCAAGAATGAATAATAGGACATTTTTATACTTTAATACAATCACTTATTTTAATAAAATGTACCACCTGAAATGTATTTACTTAAAACTATAAATACTGGAATTATTGTAAAATTGTTATTCAGTGGGAAACTGTTTTAAGGACTTTTCTTCATTTACAAGATTTTTTTAATATGTTTTCCTGGGGCTTGCACTATTAACAGCAAAGATGTTCTGTATGCCATATTGTGTAACATTTTGTAGTAAGTTTTTATGTCATCAATGCCATCAGATTCTAATTTATTTATACCTAAATCTAATTGATGCCACTTAGTATGTTTTGAGTATTTTTTGCTAAAATGCAATGTAACAGTAAATTTATTACCATATAGCAAAAATTTTCAATAAAAATCTCATTTATATAGAAAGCTCAAAATGTTATTATTAAAAGCATAAACTAGTCAAAATATCAACTTTTTATTTTTTGTGGGGTTTTTTCCTTTATTTTTTAAGGGGAGAGCACGAACGCAGCCCCCCACTACCACAAATGATGCAGCCGAGTATCCCACATTTGGGGAAATAGCAGGGGTCAGCACCTCCGGAGTGCCATGGAGAAGCCTGGCCTGGGAAAACCACCTTCGTGATCATGGTATCGCCCCTGCCAGGCAAGTATTTTTTTTGTGTTTTTCTGACAGATTTTGAAACAAACAACTTGAAGTCAATTAACACATTGAAAGGGTTAAAATAAATGATGAAACGCCCCATTTTTCCTCCACAGGGATCCATCTTTTCACCACTCTTTCTGCTCCATCCTCAAGGTTTTGTGGAACTATCAAGGGAAAGATGGAAATACCTATGGTGTTTTATATTGCCTGCTGTGGTGTTTATTCTCAGTTATTCTTTTTGCATGAAAATAGAGAACAAAATGGAGGATGAAGAGGAGGGACAGGGAGGAAGAGCACAAAATGAAGAAAAAAGATCCTTATCTCTTAATGTTTCAGCACAGATTCTGGAAACTCCCTGAAGTGGGAGGATATGGAAATGAAAGATTTGGGAAGGCAGAAGCCAAGAGTAATGCCATAAACTGAGAAGAGTGCCTGGGGTGATAGGAGGCTCCCAACTAGATTTGCTTAAGTTTCCACAAGCTGGAGGGGGGCAGAGAGTGCAAAGAAAGCAATCCAATTAGGCACAGAGTCCCCGCTGGGAGGTGAGGAGTGATGGTGATGAGAAGACTCTAAGTAAATTGGGGACCCAAGCTTGCTCCTAAGAGAGGGTCTCCAGATGACAACAGAGTGACAGCACAACAGGTGGGATAATAGCATATCATCTTGAGGCTCCCAATACCTCAGAATGGCATGAGAAAGCAGCAGAAAGTTTTCCTCACTGAAACAGGGCTGGCCACAAAAGTGGCTGAGAACTTTGAGGTTCCAAGTAGAGAGTATATGAATTAATGACCAGAGACAGGTAAAAAACAAATATTAGCAGCAGATGCCACCTTAGAGAGAGAGATGAAGGTCACAAATCAGAAGATCTTCCCCTCCACCAAGTTTCCCCCCCACCCCACCCCACCCCACACACACACACAGATGCCACTCCATGTTGAAAGAAGGGAAGCGGGAGTTTCTGAGTTAACTGAGGACACCTAACATAGACTAGATTAACCCTCAGATGTCAGGTAAAATGTCAGGCTTAAAGAAAGAGTTGAGTTATAAATTACATTTTACATTGCTATCATCCTGGATTTGTGAATTGTGCAAAGTGAACCGACTACACAGGACTGTTTTAATGACAAGGTGAAACTGAGACAAGTGAGGTCCCATATAAGTATACCTCTCCAACTATCGGATGCTGTCATCACTACCATAGCTCATGGTATCATTGCCTATTCACTTTCAGCTCCACTGTTCACTAAACAGCACTCCAACGTGGCCTACTTTACTCAATTTTTTACTGTAAGCAAGTATATACCAACACATTACCTTAGAATTAACATCTCATTTTCCCACATATAAGTAATGTAACCAGAGCCTTCAATTCAGTCACTCCACCTGTAACACAGGCATTATGTCTATGCTGCTAAGACACATCGATTCAAGATTTCCTTTATATAGGACGATACATGATTTAACAAGGCATTTTTCTCAAGAGCTACAGTCCAGGCCAGTTTTTGATACTTGCTTTTCAAATCCAATTTGATTGCATTGGATTAATATAAACTCACTTGACTATCTATCTTCACCTCCTGACAGGCACCCCAGAAGGAAAATGATTCTTTTTCCTTTAAAGTTAGTACATTAGGAGCAAGAGAGTAATTTTCATGCATGTATTTATTATAATAAGGATTGCAATTACATGTCTACTGTATGCTAAGTATTTTGCGTAAGTACCTAATTTAAATTTCACAACTATCCGCATATTATAGATTAAGAAACTGAGTCTTAGAAATGTTAAGGTACTTTAAAGGCACAGAGTAAATGGCTATGTCTACATCTGAATAAACTTTGACTTCTTTCCACTCTTCCACAACACTTCGTTAATGAAAATACATAAGCTTATCTTAAGCTTATACTTTTAAAACTTCTCGTGAAGGAACTCAAGGTCTAGGATAACAAAAGTCATTCTACCACTCCTACCACTCTCATCTCCTGCCCACACACCTTTCCTCTGCCAGACTCACATCCATTCCCTAGACCCACCTGCCTTCCTTCAAGCCTTTAAGGGCCATTGGATTTGCTTAAACTGTCCTATCTTTCCCTCCCATTTATGGAATTGCAACCCATCCTCTATGTCTTTGAAAGCTTTGCTCCCTCTCCCAAGGATTAGCTACCTCCACTACAGCTTCTGCAATTTAGCTCACGTTCCCATGACAGCACACACTTGGCAGTGATCTGCATGTGCCTCTGTAACCACTACTAGCATATGAACTCCTCAAAGTGAGGGTCTGGGGCCTTCAACTTTGTATGCCTGTTCCTCTAAGGCGCCGCACTGTGGGAGCGCAACAATTGCTCGTTGAGTTAATAGATTTTATTTTCAATCATTGTCTACATTTTACATGTACAGAACTGTAATTTAATTGTATGTAGGCAAGCACTATGAGCTCTTATGTAATTTTCTGGATAATGACGAAGAAAAGCTTCACTCACCCAAAGCTAGTTTTTACAGAGACTTCGCCACCCCAGTCTCACCACAGACTCAGGCCAAGCAAGAAATGCCCCCCGCCTGGCAGTCAATCGCTCCTCGCGCCTGCGCAGGCACCGCCCCCTCCCGGAGCCCCGCCCCAGTCACCACCCGAGACTGCCGCGGGCGGTTAGGTCCGGCGGGGACCTTTCCTTCACTGGGCCGCCTACTATGACGATCACCTACAGCTGCATTGCTAATGGCCGAGCGGTCTTAGCGGATCTGGCCTTGACCGGTGGCTGCTATCAGGTACGCCTGAGTCGGCACGGCCAGCTACGCGCGTTCCGCTCGTCAAGGGTGGCGCCTGCCGGGCCACCCCTCGGGACGCGGCGCTGCGGGGCGGCCGAAACTGGCAGTAAGGTGGAACGAAGGCCCCGCCCCCGAGAGAGCACGCCCCCGCGCGCTGCTTAGCGTGAATCCCTGACGGCGAATCCCCTGGGGGGAGCCACTCCATTTCCGAAACGACACAGTCCCACGTGCGCCATCTAAGGCTTCGGGTTGGTGCTGCACTCGACCCATTTGATGGGGGTTAGCAGTGATGTCCAATTCCTGGGACTCCTTAAAAAGACTTTTTGTCCCCTGCGGAGAATTGACTGGCAGTTCAGCACACATTTATTGAACATGGGTTAATTGCATAATCTCTGGGTAAAGGTGTGGAGGACGCGGCAATGAAGGGAAGAGGGCACCCGAAGTTATATAGCTCGATGAGCTTGTTTTCCCTTTATGTCCAAGTGATACATACAGTGTCCTACAGTATAAAAAAGTATTTTAATAGAGGGAGGTCGAGATTGCTTCCGTAGCACTCAGGATGCATGGCTGCTGGCTGACCACAGAAAAGGTGATGTTAGGGTATTTGCCTTAGAAGCCTTATAAAAGATAGTCTTAGGCACAGAAAGAGGAATGGGGACTCCATGCAGAGGGAACAGTGCAATGTATTTAGGGAACCTCGAACCTCAGTCACAGGGTCATAGCATATAGAGGTTAAAGATGAGGTGAGAGGTGGGCAGAGGATAGTTAATGAAGTGACCTATATTCAATCTGTTTTCTTATCTTAGAGAAACTGCCAAGCAATTAAATGTAAATAGAGGAATAACGATCTGATTCATCTGCAAATTTGGTGTGCTTACAACCTAGAAGATGGAGTGGAAGGGAGAGAACCAGTTAGGATATAGTTTATGGAGAAGATCTAAAGGGCCTGAGCTAAGGCAGTGACAGTGCAGATTGAAAGAAAGGGGTGCAGATCCTAAAAGAGACTTTGTAAAACTAATCCTCAGAAGTTAGTGACCTGTTGAATATGTGGAATAAGGGACAGGGTCATGCCTAGGATGATTCCTAATTTTTTCTAGTTTTTCCCCCAGCTTTATTTAGATACTGGGGCTGTCTGGAAAGTATCCAGCATGTAATATGAAAAACAGAGGCATTTATGTCTGGACTTTTTCCAGACAGCCCTTGAATAATTGACATAACGTTGTGTAAGTTTAAAGTGTACAAGGTGATGATTTGTCAGTTTTTTTATTAGGTGGCATGAAACAAGATAGAAACTACATGGAAGAGCAGGATTATGGGGGAGGGAGTCAGAGGGAATGCAAGGGAGGAGAGTACAGTTGGGATAGGTTGAATTTTGTTGCCTATTGGGAGTGGCCAATCTGTTTGTGTATTTCACCACCTATTCCCAAAAGCTTTAAGTGATAAAAATGTCCAATAGGTAGAACTCAGAGGGTCAGGGCTAACAGTTGAAGACAGCAGAAATAAGAATGCCCAAGAAAAGTATAGAGCAGGGGTGTCCGATCTTCTGGCTTCCCTGGGCCACATGGAAGAATTGTCTTGGGCCTCACATAAAATATACAAATACTAACGATAGCTGAATAGCTCAAAACAAAAGTCGCCAAAAAAATTTCTCATAATGTTTTAAGAAAGTTTATGAATTTGTGTTGGACAATATTCAAATCCATCCTGGGCCACATGTGGCCCAAGGCTGCGGGTTGAACAAGCTTGGACTAAATAGTGCTTCCCAGTCTTGAAGCCATATATAAGATGTGACTGTAAAAAAAGACTGATTATCTAATGCAACCTATATTTGCACACTTATATGCATATACACAGTGTATGTATGAGTATATATATGTAATTTTAATATTTTCCTTTATATTCATATGAATATTTCATGATAATTTGCCTCTAACTAATGTATGAATAAGGAATAACCACCCATTAGTTTTTCTAGTAAACAGTTGTCCCTTAATAAACTAATCAAGCATAGGTAAATTTAGGAGAGGAATAATGAAAAACACTACAATCTTCTACAAAGTAAATGCTGACAATTCATTTTTAGGAAACAGCCGAAACAGTGCTTAGACTAGTGCTTCTTAGAGCTGAACGAAACACCATAATTCAAATGGGAAGGTAAGGTATATTCTAATAAAATTCTATTTGTTATCAATTACTAACTTATAATTCTAATGATAATGACATGAGGAAAATAATGTATTAGTTGCATTTACTCTTGATTGAACTCTCAGAAGTGAGAACTTCTATATGTAAAAGTATAAAATCATGGATGGGAATGATAAACACCAAATTCAAGTTGTTACCTCTGCAAAGGGCAGGGAGAAGAATGAAACCGAGGGAAGGTATACAGGGGACCTTAATTGCACCTGTAGCACTTTAACTGGATATAGAATCTGTAAGCGTTCTTCTTATCTTAGTCTCCATACTTTTTGGAGTGCTCCAAATATTTCATTAATAAAAAAGGGGGTTCCCTGGTGGTGTAGTGGCTAGGCTTTGGCACTCTCACGGCTGCGGCCTGGGTTCAATCCCCACTCAGGGAAAAAAAAAAAAAAAAAAAAGGAAACTTCCACTTGAAAATATCTTTAACCAGACCACTCCGTGTTTTACTTGGGACATTGCATGGTATGGCCTACAGTCTTGAAAACATTTTGCTAGCAAAGGAACAAGTGGGGAATAAGAGAGCTTCTATTGTTTTTAGATTCATCATTGTTTGAGTAGGTTTGTTTTAACCTTTATATTATAAACTAAAACAAAATACATATTCAGCCATAAAAAAAGAATGAAAGCTTGCCATTAGTGACAACATGGATGACCTTGGAGGCATTACGCTAAGTAAAATAAATCAGTGAAAGACAAATACTTACGATCTCTCTTATATGTGGAATCAAAACAAAAAACAAAGACCAAGTTCACAGCCACAGGGACCATGTTAGTGGTTGCCAGAAGTAGGGGGTGGGGTAGGAGAAATGGATAAAGGGAGTCAAAAGTGTTTTTTTTTTAATACAAAAACCACATGAAACAAATGTACAGTTAGGAAGTTTTGCAAGGGAACCCTGCTACCTACTGCACCTGCCACCTAAGCCAAAAAAATAGAACACTGTCCGCCACCCCAAAACTCCCCCCGCTGTGTCCTATCCACTCCCAGCTTCCTCCCTTTCCCCAAAGTCAGCCATCATTCCAACTTCTTCAGCAGTCACTTACCCTGCTGCTTCAGTGCCTCAGCACCTACACATACACCGCGGATAGTAGAGCCCAGTCCTTCCCATTTTTAAATTTGGTGTTACTTAAATTTATTTAATCTATATATTCCCCCTCCATTCCTTTTCTATACTTACAATTTGTTGAAGAACCTATGGAGCTTCTTACAGTCTGCGCTTGCTGATTGCATATTCAAAATGCATGTTCCAAACAACCGAATCAAGAGGCGTGATCCCTTCCCCAAGACCACGGGCGTTTTTGCATCAGATGGTACATAAAGGCCACTTATGACCTCCTTTGGACATGCTAGTAGCCATTGATACTTATTGTCTACACCCTAGAGGCATTAATTTATTGAGGGTTGCAAAATGGTGATATTCTAGCTTTATTTTCACTTATTAGCAGAAATGATTTCAAAAAAGAGACACTTTCTCCCTCTGCAATATGCTTACCTGTATTGTACATTCTAATTTCAGTCTTTTCAGGACCTCATCCCTGAACTCCATCATCCAGCTGCCCATGCCATCATCTATGTTGGATGTATGATAGGCATTGCAAACTTATGTCCAAAACCAGGCCTCCTCTTGCAGCCTTCCACACATCAACTTTCCAGTTTCTCGGGCCCAAAACCTTGATGATTCTTGACTTTTGTCTCTTTTGCATCTAAATCTAACCTGTCAGCAAATCTTGTTTGCCTTTACCTTCCAAATATATCCAGGTCTGACCACCTCCAACATTACCATGGGAACTGCACCACCATTCTCTCTTGCTTGGACTACTTGATATAAAGTTAGGTTCATTCTTTTTTTATTTTGTTTTTTATGTTTAAGCATTGTACTCTTAAATTTTGATTTAATGACATTTTATAGTTAGGAAAACATTTAGATGATTCCAAAGTCAAATCTACAAAACACGTTTCCATCAAGAAGTCTAATTTTCATTCCTTTGCTGTCACATTACACTCTCCTCCCCTATATAGGTAGCTATTTTGAGTAAGTTTTTAGTTATCATCACCTTTTTCTTTTCTTTTTTCTTTAAGAGACACATGCATGTATTTGTATTTCCTTATGGTAGCATATGAGAATGATAGTACATCATACACACTTTTTTCCACCTTGCTTTTGTCAGTTAACAGAATTTGCTGGACATATTGTTAAGTTATTCAGGGTTTTTAAGATATTCAATTTTAACATTTAAAGATGGTTACTCTCTAATAACATTCTAATCATAAATTTAAAATAGCTCCTTTCACATTGAATATCAATTTACTTCAAATTATGTACATAACTTTCAGAGAGATGATAGAATAAACAACTCTTTTTCAGCAGAGACTCCTCCAAACTTAGAAATAAAAATATTTTCCAAATGGGGATTTTGTGTATTAATCAGTATCATCATTAAAAGTATTTGTAACATTTGTGCTCATAATGACATGAAGATTTTATATTGAACGGGCACATACTTTTAATTTTCTGCTTCTAGAATTATCTTTTCTATCTGTTTCTGAGCTTCCTTATTCTCATCCAGTTTAGCATTTGACCACGTCTGTTTTCTGTGAACCATTTGACTATAAAGTGTTCAAAAGGACAAGATTAAAACCCAGGCACCAAGCAACTATTTTTGTTGCCATATTCCTAAATTTTCTCGATTGTTGGTCATTAAAGATGGAAGCACTTGGCCTCCTAATATGTGACTCTGAGAAGACATGAAAGGTCTAGAGAGGTTGGAGGGTCAGGATAAGGTACGCCTTAGCATGGGGTAGGTGAGGTTAATTCCTCCTCCCCGACTATCCTGTTTTCCATAATACTTGGTATTGACAATTTACAACTTTTCAATTCTAATCTATTGTGATAGAAAGCCAAGTAGTGCCAAAATTGAATAGGTCTACCTAAAAAATACTTAAGGATAATCAAAATCAGTAAATATAGAATTTTCTATTTGATCAGAATCTTCATTCAGTCTTGGAACGTAAGTGACTTCTATCAAAGCCATTTCAAATATGTATGTATATACTATAATTATTAGTTTTCTTTTTATTGTAATTTGGTTTTACTTGTATAACTTATTTTAAATACATATCCAAATCTTACAGTTTTTAATGTAACACAATTTACTTTTTCAAATATATGAAAGATAGAATTATTCTGATCATAAAAAGTTATCTATGTAGCTTTTATACTATTAACAAGAACTTGAAAATGAAATTAAATTCTCTGCGTGGATACTTAGTTTCTTCAATATTATCATGTAAATGTATTCTTTTCAAGCTTTATCTATCATAGTCTCTTTATTGATGGAATAACTTACCTATGTGCCTCAGACAATGCCTTGGATACTGTAGCACCATCTGCATTTCTTAAAAATGTAAGTAATTTCTTATACTACTTTAATAATTGGTAATCATTGTTCTCTAGTCATATTCATGGGTCATGCATGTATTTCATTTGTTTAGTGTACCACCTTCTTTTAACACAGTTAAAACTATAACCACATATAAGAGGGGGGACCCAAAAAAACCTGGAATTGCCTTCTGGAAAGCAGGCCCCTTGTAGTACAGGCTATCCTCTCTCGGTGAGTGTTCTAGCAACCCATCTGCATCAGTGTGGCAGCTGGCATTGTGAAAGGCTGCGTTCGGCTTTGGTGAATTTTTTTTTTTGGAGACTCTTTCAATGCATTTGCCTATTTTGTGATGGGTGATTTACACAAGCAACACGTAGCATGACAACGTACCTGCCCACACTGCTGAGTGTTCAGCAGTTTTTGACCAAAAACTGCATGACCCCCGTGCTCCACCCTCCCTACTCACCAGATCTTGCCCAGAGCAACTATTTTTGTTTCCCCAGATGAAAAAAGTCCTCATAGGAAAACATTTTGTAAATGTGGATGAGGTGAAACAAAAAATGGCAGAAGCACTAAAAGGCATAAAAATTGACAAGTTCAAAAACTGTTTTGAGCAGTGGAAAAAGTGTCTCAATGGGTGTATTGCATCAAACAAAGAGTATTTCAAATGTAACTGAAGCTTAAACATGTAAGAATAAATACACAAGATTTTATAAATAAATTCCGGTTTTGGGGGTGTCCCCTTTAATAAAATCAAGGATGATAAGGCCTAATATTGTCACTGTACAGTTAGGCCTAGGCAATTGTTAGAGTCTAAATGCTAACCACTGTCAGCCATTTACACTGACTGTACTCTCACTTTTTTTTCTTTCTCCCTTTATGACCAAACATCCCAATTTTACCACATTTCCAAACCAGGTAACACAAAATTGCTAATCTTATCATTTTCACCACTGCTTCTGGGAAATACAATATTAAGTACAAACAGTTGTCATAATTCCTTCTTGAGACTTTGAAATGTCCTATAACAACTGTATAGCATTTGAAAGATAGTATCGTGACACTTAGTTGGGATTGTTTTGTTATTGTTGAATGGAATTTGAGGATAGGATCAGGAGGCAGTATAAATGCTTCTTTAGAAAATACCATGCACTCCCATCTTTCCTTGTCTGCCAGAGGTAAACATCTGCTCTTCCCCGCAAGTCTTCAGATATTCTAAAGAATTAAGGTAGCACCTGCAATCTCATGGTATGATGTTGTAATCTACACTGCAGTAGTAGAAAAGACTGGGCAGGCAGGTTTCATAAATACCACATCTTTAAATAGAAAAGGACACACTGCCACCAAAAATCTAGAAATGTTCTGGTTTCTTTTATTTTAGCTTTCTGCCAGACTGCTTCAAATACACATTCACTCTGTAATTCATTAATTGAAATCATCTGTATAGCTTAAATATTTCCTCCATTCATTTCCCCAGGTTAGTGATACTTTTCTGAGAAATCCTTTGATATCACAAGAACATTTTTCTCCTTCAAATGCAGTTGCTGCAGATTTTCAGCAAGTATTAGGGAAGTATATGGTATGTAACCATCAACTTTATTCCTAAACATTGTTAGTAGTGTAGCTGACAAACCAGTTAGGCATTAAGAGTTAAGAGCTGTAAAGATGAATGAGAACTGAGAACTTACATCTAATAATAAGTAATGATATCCATGATATATTAATAAGTGAATAAAGCAAGCTAGAGAATGTTATGTATGGTATACTATTATTTATTTATCATTCTTATATGCAGTTGTTTAAGAAAGAGGGAAAAAATACAAATATATGTGTTTGCTTACAGAAATAAAAAAGGGAGGGGGGTGGTACAAGAGAAAGACATTAATAAACCAAAAACATTCCAGGGTTTGCCTGTGTAGGGATGAGGGAACAGGAAGTAAGACAGTCACAAAAAAACAAATATTGTGCAATTCCATTTATTTAAGGTACCTACAGTAGTCAAATTTTTAGAAACAGAAAGTACAATGGTGGCAGCCAGTCTGATGGGGACACAGAGAGGAGTTATTTAATGCGTACAGAGTGTCTGTTTGGGGAGATGAAAACAGTTCTGGGGATGGGTGGTGATGACCGTTGCACAATAATTTGAATATACTTAATGCCACTGAACTATACAATTCAAAATAGTTAAAACTGTAAATTTTATGTTATGTATATTTTACCATAATAAGCTATTTTTAATTTAAAAAAATTAATCCCTAAAATGCAAAGAAAAAAATAACAAGAACCCACCTGTATATTGAGTGGACCATGGCTTGAAAAACAGTGAAAATTTATTTCAAATGACTTTAAAACACAGTAATTTGATTGTGTATTCCTAGTGAGATTATACTAATGAAGAAGGGACTAAAAATAAATATCACAGTATTTATTTTCAAGTGTCACACTGTTAGTAATAACATTGGTGTTGCCATTCTGACATTGGTTTATATACATACAGATACTTTTGTAATCCAGTCAATGTTGTTAGGAATCAAGATTTTCAGCAAGAGTTACAAATACAAAGTCAAAGAATTGAGTAAAACCTTATAACCTAAATTTTAATTAAAAATTAAATATTGAAAAAATATATAATTGAAAATATATCATGATACATTTTCTCTTAAAAAAAATTTCCTAGCCTGGCCACTAAAAACCCAAGAAACAATGGCCGATAGTAGCAGCATACCCCTCAGTGTATACATTATAGTTTCTAAATACTATTTTACATTAAAAGGAACCTCATTCCAGATATGGGGCAGAAAACATATGTCAGAAACATTTTGTCATAAGAGAAACAAGAAAGCCATTCACGTTTACTGTGCTCACATCAAAAGACTTTAGGAGCCAACTTGAAGAGGCTGCCACTGGTCAGTGATGGAATAATTTGAACATCAAAAAGAATAATAACTACAGTGGATTGTAACACATCAGATACTTGTGTTAAATTCTGTGAGTTCCTAAATACTGCAAAAGTGGGCAAAACTCCCTCCTCAGTCAACTTTGGAAGAAGATACTAGGCCTCCACCTCATCACTCTGAAAACCAATAAATAAAAGGGTCAAGCATTTATTCTGACTTACTTACATGAACTCTATCTCAAAGGAACCAAATAGTTGATTGGGGAAAAGATTTTTTTTTTTTAGCCTTTATAGAAGTATTCCAGCTAATAAATGAAGAAGAGGTGATAAAATATTACTATTTTGCAGAGCCTAAGGAAATACAATCATCATCAATGACTGATAAAAAATGAGGTGAAAGGCTGATGCAAAACTTCATAATGGATGAAATAGACTCAAAATACCTAAACCCATTGATTATTCCTAAGATCTCAAGAAGGGAAACAATGAACCAGCAGTTATGTGTTTCCTGATGTCACCAAATAAGTGGTATACAGCACAGATCTGAACTATGCTTACCAAAGACATCACACCTGATTATGACCAAGCCTTTAGATAAAACGACCAGTGTACAGGAAATAGGTCAATGACCACATTAAATGATACCACAGTAATGCAATCAGCAAAACCTAGAATGTGATAAACTGTAAGACAAATGACCCAATTTCTTCAACAAATAAACTGCAAGGGGGAGAAGAGTTAAGGAGAACCCATAGATTAAAAGAGACTTAAGACACATACCGATATGTAGACACAAAATGCAATATGTAGATTTTGGATCCTCATCCAACAAAACAAGTATAAAAATAGCTATGATTTGTGTTGATAAGTTTATGCACAATCTGATTATATGATGATATTAAAGAATTTTTTTAAATGTGATGATGTGGTTTTGTTTTGAAGAAAAATGTGTATTTTAGAGATACAAACTGAAGCATTTACAGACTAAAATCATAGACAGTCCAGTGTTTGCTTTAAAATAATACATTTGAGAAAGGGGTAATTGATAGTAGCAGAGATGAAACAAGATTGGCCATGTATAGATAATTTCTGAAACTAGGTGATGGGTATGCAGGGTTCATTATACTATTCACTCCGCTTTTATATATATTTGAGGTTTTATATAATAAAGTATTTTCATTATACCTGTATTTGTTTTCTAGTTATGTGTGACAAATTACCACAAAGCAGTACACAGTTATTATCTGACAGTTCATGTAGGTTAGGAATCAAGGCATGGCTTAACTGGGTTCTCTTCTGAGGGTCTCTCAAGTCTGCAGTCAGTGTGTCAGCCAGGCCATGTTCTCACGTGGAAGCTCTGGGAGAGGATCTGCTTCTAGGCTCATTCAGGTTGTTGCAGAATTCATTTCCTAGGAGCACTTCTAATTGCTTCCAGTTTGGTGCTGCTGGATTAAGATCAACTTTTGCTCCCACAAACTATTAAAATTAAATTAAAAACATATGTATTTTTTCTTATAGCTTTTTGCCAGCTGTTAACTGGAGGACACTTTCAGGTCCTACAGTCTGATAGCAGTTCTTTGCCACCCAAGGTTGGCATCCTTAACACAGCTGCTTGCTTCTTCAAGGCCAGCAAATGAATGTCTCTCACTCTAATCTGCTACATATTATATAACATGACATAATCACGGGAGTGGCATTCCATCACCTTTACTTCTATAAGAAGCAAATCACACTTAAGAGGAGGGGATTGTATAAGGTTGTGTCTCATTGGGGGTGAGTCACCCTAGGGTATGTCTACCACGTGCCTGACAAAATAACTAAAAATAGATACATTTATATTAAATTCATACATTTTCTTATGAAGAATTCAGCATATTCAAGACAACCAAAACATATTAACGTAGCTCCCTGAACACTAGTTACTATGTGAAAATATGCACATTTTAAGCAGTTAACACATCTGACATCAAAGAAATTTCTGGTTAACATTTAAAAGCTAACCCGGTAAGCTTTAAATCTGTAGAAAATGTCACAAAAGTTGTTGAATTTCTTATACTAAAATAAAGAAAATGCATACAACACACAAAAAAATATAGTTTTGAGGGATTTCAATATATATGTACATATATACCAAATGCCATTGAATGGACTATGAATACATTATCTTAAGAAATTTAAATGATTCTCGTAGATTGACAAATATAAACCATTTTTAAAAGGAGAGAAAAAGAGAAAAGGAACAAAAAGAAAAATCAAAGATTAACCATTCATCCTAACTTGATTACATTGGCAAAGACCTTATTTCCAAATATTTCATTAGGAAATTGCAAATTAAAGAAATAATGAGATACCACTACGTACCGATTAGAATGGCCAAAATTCAAAATACTGACAGCACCAAGGGCTGACAAAACTCCCATTCATTGCTGGTAGGGATGCAAAATGGCACAACCACTTTGGAACACAGTTTGGCAGCTTCTTAAAGACTAAACATACTCTGACCCTACAATCCAGCAGCCACACCCCTTGGTATTTACCCAAAGGGCGTGAAAACTCTTGTCCACACAAAAACCTGCATATGGATGTTGTAGCAGCTTCATTCATAATTGTCAAAACTTGGAAGCAGCCAAGATGTCTGCTCATAGGTGAATAGATAAATAAACTGGGATACATCCAAACAATGGATTATTATTCAACTAAAAACAAATGAGCTACCAAGCAATGAAATGACATGGAGGAATCTCAAATGCATGTTACTAAATGAAAGACGTGAATCTGAAAAGGCGACACACTGTATGATTTCCCCTCTATGACACCCTGGAAAAGGTAAACTTACGGAGACAGTACCAAGACCAGTGGTTGCCAGGGCTTCAGGAAAAGGGAGGCATGAATAAGTGAAGCGCAGAGGCTTTTAAGGCAGTGAAAACGGTCTGCATGATGATACTGTAATAGTGAATACATGTCATTATATATTGTCCAAACCCATAGAAGGTACAGCACCAGCAGGGGACCCTAATGTACACTGTGGACTTAGGGTGGTGATGTGTCAATGTAGTGTCATTCATTGTAACAAATGTACCAATTGTAGTGTGGGGTGTTGCTGTGGGGGAGGCTGTGTGTGTGCAGGGGATAAGAAGCATGTGGGGTGTCTGTACTTCCCACACAATTCTACTGTGAACGTAACACTGCTCTTTAAAAAGAAAAGTCAGGGAGTTCCCTGGTGGTGTAGTGGCTTAAGGCTTCGGCGTTGGCGCTGTCAGTGCTGCGGCCTGGGTTCGATTCCCAGTCAGGGAGCTTCCCACATACCAAAAAGCAAAAAAAAAAAAAAAAAAAAAAAAAAAAAAAAAAAAAAAAAAAAAAAAAAAAAAAAAAACCTACAGACAGTGAGTTGATAAAGGAGGAGAATGACGTGTCCTGGACAGAAACACACATCTGTTTAGGCCAGTAAGTCTAACAGGTATTTATTTGCATTGCACGGTGTGTTGAAGAAAAAAATCAGAAGATTTACAAGTCCAGTTACTTAGAAGAGTCAAATCGATTGTGGCCTTCACTATCCCTGTGCATGAACTACTACTACCACCCAGTTAGCTTTTTATTTATTTGTGAAGTTGAAAATTTTGATGTGACCGAGGAACTCTGACATGATGCGACGACAGGCCCACCACTGGGAAATGACTTGTGTGTGTGTGTATTGACAGAAATGAAAAGTTTCATGTAGACTGGTCAGAATTCTTAAGCACAGCTACGGACAGTTCTAATCTGTGTGTCACAGGGGAGCTTGTCCGGACACCACAATCCAAGGTGGCAACATTTGGCAAGGACACAGCAGTCAGGTCGTTGTGTCAATTACTGGAATTGAATCGTGTAAAGGGAACACACCATGGGCATCCTTGCTTCTGGCAGGTTGATGGTGAGTGTATTTCACAGAAGCTCTGTAACCTGTTCGTCACACGATGATGTGGAAGAGATCAGAACTGTTGAAATCAGTCTGGTCCATTCATTGCAGATGAGGCAAAAGCCAAACCTTAGTTCCCCTGAGAAGGTTGGTCAAAAACTTTGGGTCAAGGTTACAGCCCTTCTGAACACTCTTATTTTTCCGCAAGGACATTCCAAACAGCTACTTGAATGTATAATGGTAATTGCCCAGTCCTGGCAAAAACGGGGAAGCCTTTGCAAAGAATATTCTCATTCCCTCTCCTTTGCTGCAGTTGGTTTCCAGAAACAAGAGACATGGCCCGGACCATATTTACCCAAATTGTGGGATTAAAGACCAAATTCCCCCAAAGGCTCTGTGCATCCAGACTTTATGAAAATGAACTAACACTGTCCAGTTTGCCTTTGTTGGTTAATATCAGTCTTGTGAATGCAGACCACAAGTAGTAGTTACTGAACTACAGAGCAATAGGGTGCTGGCTCCCCAGTGTGACTCTGCTGAAAGATCTCAGCCCTACAACTCTCCAGTAGTTGTCCTGAATCTCTGAGTTTGGAGGTATTCATTCTGTGAACAGCGGTTTTCTGTTTCAAAACTGAATCAAATCAAACACGGTTCCCAGGATTCAAGGTTGAATTCTAAAGAGCCCATCCCTGCACCAGCCCAGGCCTGACGCTGATGTCTTGGTGTGGAACGGTGATGTCAGCCTTCTGGCTTCAAATCAAAGGAGCAAAAGAATTACAAAAGATAAAATTGTAATACTTAAATCTATTTTTCAATTTGTATTTTTTCAACTTTGAATTTGAAATATAAATTCCAGTATCAAACATGTTTGTATTATGTTCCATGCATTCACCATAGTTCAGTAAAGATGCAATTTGATTATTAAATAAATAAATAAATAAATAAATAAACAAACAATTTAAATTAAAAAAAACACTCCCACGGCTGATTGAGTACAGTGATATATCCCTCTCCCACCAACCCCGTGTTTTGCAAGATTAAGGTTGATTCCTTATGCTGAAATACAAATGAGATATACATTTGACACTTTATAGAACTTGTATAATATAATAAATTTCATTTATAGAAAATAAAATTTGTATTATATTTCACTTCCATGTAGATAAAATACAACAGAAATCAAGCTAACGGCTCACTGTCCACACTGAGTAGTCAAGTAACTGATGTAAAAAATGTTATGACCCAAAATATTGATAAAATATTGGAAAATGAAGAAAAATTGAATATCTTTTCTGACAGAACAGATGATCTTCAAACAACTGTAAGTGATGCGAACCTGTCCTATTATCCAAACAGTAATCTAAACCATAGGATTAATGACCTTGAGACAAACTGCCAAAAGCAAAACACACCATGGACACTGTGAGATAATCCTATATAACCACATTATGGCTTCATCAAAAAAATACTGGAATACATCTAAAATAATAAAAAAATTAATTACAAAACAATCAAAATGTTAAGAAACATTAAAATAGGAGATGACATGTAACCGAAGGAATTTTTATATTAAGAAACAGGTTAGTCAAGAAATAAATTGCAAGAGGGGAAAAAGAGAGAGAGAACTTATCAAAAAATGGACTTAGAAGTTAATAGCAATTGCAATGTGGGGTCCTTATTTGGATTTTGATTCAAACTGTAAAAATGAAAATTTACAATTTCATGAGACAATTAGATATTTGAACTCTGGCAGCATATTTGATGACATTAAGTAATATTAACTAAGTATGATAATGGTATTATATTATTTTTTTATTGTTAAATTTATTGCAGTGACATTGGTTAGCAAAAATTACATGGCTTCCATGTATACAGTTCTACAGTGCATTGTGTGTTATGTTTTTAAGTCATTACTTATTAGAGATACACACTGAAATATTTATGAACGAAATTACATAGTGTCTGAGATTTGCTTCAGAATGGGTAAGGAAGGAATGGGGGAGAAGGATGGCATATAAATGAAACAAAATTGGCCATAAACTAATCATTGTTAAAACTGGAGATTGATTATAAAAGGGTTCATTAAACTGTTCTCCCACCTCTCTTGTATATGTTCAAAATTCCCTGTTAGCAAACAGTTTTAAACCCATCGCTAAGATTGAAAAGTTCCATTAGAGCATTTAAAATTTTACTTTTACAGCTCTTGTCTCGAAACATATCCACAATGTAAAGAAGCAAAGTATACACATACTTTTTACTCACCAAATTCTATTGATTCTACTTCCTAAGTAATTTTTGCTCTAAGTCTCACTTTTTCACTTTTAAAAACAATTTATTAAGGGATTGAGAAGTAAAACTTGGCAGTTACAAAATAGTCATGGGGATGTAAAGTACAGCCTAGTCATTAACATTGTAATAACTATATTTGGTGTCAGGCGGGTAGTAGACTTCTCAGGGTGATCACTTCATAAGGCATATAAACGTCTAACCACTATGCTGGGAATACTAGTGCACACATTTTGAATGTGTGACATTATCAGTATGTATGCCAAATTTCAGCCTACTGGCATCCGTGTTCTTTCAAATATCGCCAAAGAAGCACTTCAAACATGAAGAAAAGCCGATAAAATTGAACTTCTGGCCATCATTAAGTTCCTCACAAAACAAGGGAAAACACCTCAAACCATTTTGGAAGAGATGTTAACAGTTAATTGGGACAGTTGCTCTGGGAAATCCATGGTTTACAAGTGGCATAGCCTTTTAAAGCAAGGCAGAGAGTCAACTGAAGATGACCTCTGTCCAGGATGCCCTGTTGAAGCCACTTCCTCAGACAGCAACCAAAAAGTTTAAAACTTGACTCTGTCTTTCTCTGAAAACATTTGATTTGTTGCCAGGTGGGAGAAGGGTTGGGGGAGGGGTGAAATAAGGGAAAGGGATTGGGAAATTCAGTCTGGTGGTGACAAAGTAATAGTTATGGAGACATAGGGTATAACATGGGAATATAGTCAACAATGTTGCAGTAACTATGGCGTCCGATGGGTACTAGATTTTGGGGGGATGATGGGAGGAGGGCAGGAGAGGTGGGTGAAAAAGGGGAAGAAATCAAGAAGTACAAATGCATAGTCACAGGGATGGGACACACAGCCAATATCATTGTAATAACTATACGTGGTGTCAGAGAACCAGATGTATGAGAGTAAGGATTTTGTGAGGTATATAAATGACTCATCACTGCTGTACACCTGAAACCAATACATTGTATGTCAAATGTAATTGAAAAATAAAAATAAATGGGAAAAAGAAAAATAAAAGATGAATAATTTTTTAAAAAGTTGAACACTTATAGTCGAAGATGCTGGGTTGAATAAAAAGCAGCTTGCAGAGAGCCGGGAGGCAAAGGCTGCGGCGGCAGTGACGCGCGGTGGGGACTCCTGCTGAGCCGCCTCTGCGGCAGCTGGTGGCGCAAGCGGCTTGTGTGGCCGCAGGCTGAGGAGGCTGGCCCGCCACTGCAGCCTGGACACCCCAGGCATCCTCGGCTTCCTACTGCCCCTGGAGCCTGGGCTCCGGTCTGTCCTCCCTCATACTCCTCCCACCACCCCACCTGCCGCCGTGCACACCCTCGCACTTCCTCCCTGGGCTTCGCCCCCGCCCACTGACGCCCGCACCGCCCCTCGCGAAACATGCGACGTCAAACCGGGAGACGACCTCTTCACCAGGATACCAGGTTATCCTCATTGGCTGGCTCCAGTAGATGAAGTTCCTGATGGAGCTGTAAAACCACCCACAAACTACCCATTTTCTTTTTTGGAACTCACGAGGCTGCTTTTTTAGGCCCAAAGGTATTCCCTTACTCAGAAAATAAGGAAAAGTGTAGTAAACCAAATAAACAGAAAGGCCTCAACGAAGGTTTATGTGAGAGATAACAATCCAAAAGTGAAATTTTCAAGTCCACAGGCATCAGCTAAACAACCAAATGCATCCTCTGATATTGACGGTGAAGCAAAAGAAACTACTGTTTCAAAGGAAGATACTGATCATGAAAAAGCCAGCCATGAGGATGTGACTACATCAATTGACATAACCACTCCAAAAGCTGCCAGAAGAGGGACGAAGAGCGGAAAAGCAAGTAGAAACCGTGGAGGCAGGAGTAGTGGGAACACCCGCAGACGCCCAGATTCCCAAACCAGGAGGGAGACCCCAAGCGGTGCGTCAGACCCGTCCTTCAGAGAGCGACCTGGTAACTGGAGAAGACAAAACAAACAGGGGCAAGAGAAGAACCACCTCCAAAGCAGCTTACAGAGTAGGAAGGCCAGGAGATATGCCAAGAAAAGAACCAGGGGAAAAAAGGGGAGCGGGGGAGAGAGAAGTTGAATCCAAAAGGAAAAATTTAACTGAAACAGGCGACATCAACCTCTGATTCTGAAGACCAAGGAGATGATCAAGAAGGTGGAAGCAGCTTTCTGGTTGCTCACACAAGGAATATGCTGAGAAGCCAGCCACATGCGAAAGATGAGCAGAAAGAAAACGCAAGCAAGAGGAACAAAGGGAAACTGAGCAGCAGAATAACGAGGAAGGAAATAAGCTGGAAGTTAAGAAAAGGAGGAAGTGAGAAACGTCCATGGATTCTCGCCTTCCAAGGATACATACTGAGATGAAAAATCCCCAAACTGATCACCGTGATGTAAACAGATGTGGCGAGGTCTTGGATTCACTTGGTTCACTTCCAGTCCCAATGTGACAAGCTCAGAAACACACAACACACAGAGATTATTGCAACATTGAAAAAAGGACGGCGATTCAAGGTGAGTCCGATATTCATGGAAAAGTCTACCGTCTTGTGTAACAAGTTTAAGAACATGGTTCCGGTTGGTGACGGAGATTCTGTAATCACACAAGTGCTGAGTAAATCTCTTGCTGAACAAAGAGCACGAAGAGGCAAATAAAACCAGCTATCAGGGAAGAAAGAGCCAAACAAAAAGCTAGAAAAGGAACACACAGGTTCAGACTTGAAATGGAGGCTCTGATGCTCCAGATAGCAACCAGCCCAGCACAGTGGAGACAGCAGTGAGAAAAGCGAAGAGGCCGCCAGCGGTAAGACAACGCCATCCAGGCAAAGAGAGAGACGAATACCTCTGCAGGATTCTGCGCTGGACAACTAACATATAAAGAACATTTGAGAAGTTTATAATGGTTTTCATGTGAAATATTTAGACTACTGAAAGTTTTAAATGTTTTATAAACACTGGTTTTGATGTTAAAAACTTAATGAGGGAGAAAATCCCTTTATCTTTGTTTACAAGTAATTAAACATTGCAATAGTCTTGTGCAGTTTAACAGTTTACATTATACAGTAATGTGAGGGAAGACCCGTTTAGGAAATATTGAACTACTTTTCCATTGGTTGTAGCATATGTTCAGTTATTGTGTGATATTAGCGTGTAATTGACAGTAGAAAAATGTTACTTTTAAAACTGCTACTTGTATAAACCTTCCCCTTTTCCCAAAAAATACCATGGATTTTGTGCATAGTTTTTACAAATTTTGGATTTACCAGACTGTCTTTTTGACTGTGGGTTCTGTAGAAAGTATGTTTTGGGGTATTTTTTTGGTAGATAAAATGTTACTTCTATACCACTCCTTCCTTCTATCTAAAGGTAATCTCACAGTCAACATTTGTGCTACATTAACCTATTTTGTAGCAGTGTGTGGTCTGTATGCCTTTTGTATGACAACTAGATATGCAACTGACAATTCTTCAAGGTATAAAACTCTTGAAGGTAATTTAATTTTATGACTGGGAAATTCAGTGAAGTCACATGACTTTCATGCAGACAACAGAATGGCTGTATATAGCAATGATATGTCTTTAGGGTGCAGCCATCTAAGATCCTTTACAGGCAATAGTAGCTGAAAGTGAAAACTAAATGGTAAAAGTTTATTTTTGAGACATTTCTGAATTTTTAAAAAACTCACACTCATTAAGGATGTCACTAAGTAGTATTTTTTTAATTGGAAAACAATCCACAATGCTTACGCAGTTAAGTAAAAGTGCATACTGTATAAGGAAACTAACCTATTTGAAAACATGGCTGTATCAGGAGGAAATTTTTATTTCTGTATCATACATGTGACAAGACTGCAAAAAGTGGAAACAGTGCTGGGAGGCAGTAGGCAAAGTAAAGGAGTACTTTTTAATAGTCTGTATATTCATGTATATGGGCTAAATTAGGGTGAGCCAACAAAATTAAAGGGGAACCTTAACAGATAGCATTTCTAAGATTTTTTATTACATTAATTGGTAGTTTTTAGTAGCTAAAAGACAATTCTTGTGTTTTGAAAACTATGAATATGGGAAAAGGCTTTTAATACTTCAGTGTTTGCATGTGACATGTTGTATCTTGTGACCTCTCAGAGAATTATTTTCATCTGTAGATGAAAAGTTTAAATTATTTCAATAATTGGAGCTTTGCTTCAATTGAGAAGTCTTACAATGGAGCTTAGGATCCACTGTTTTGAGGGAACTCTTGCTGTCCTTAGTACAATTAAAATTTGGACAGATTTATTCTAGTTAAGCCATAAGTGTTAACATGTAAACTTGTTTTGATTAAAGAATTTTTCTATCAAACTGCTTGTAAATTATTTCTTTGCTATTTACAAAAGTGTGCTGGAATTCTGGATTTGCTCCCAAGGGAGTAATTTCTTAGTTATTAGTAAGTTCATCATAGAGATTATATTGTTTGGGGAGACAGGGAAATAAACTCAAAAATGACAAAAATAAAGAAAATGTTATTTTTTGTTCACCTTCCCTTATTTTCTGTGACCCAACAGATCTGTAGAGTTTTACAAGAACCATAGAATATTCAACTTCTGGAGACATGTATAGCAGCATTCTAATAATCCATCTGCTTGTATGGGTCAACATTGCTCTTAACCAGCTGATTTATGTGGCGTTAAAACACAGCTGCCTTCTCTATCTTAACCCTCAAGAAAATTTTCTCTTTGTCAATAGTTCCCTTATAACTACCACTCTCAGAACTCTTTTAAAAAAAAAGTCATGTAATTAATTACCAAGAACTTTCAGGAGCATTGGCTCAATTTAAATTGTGTATTTGATCAAAACTCCACAGCTGAACAGTCACTAAAGAGAAAATGTAACTAGCCCGCCCAAATTCCCTAACCCCCCACTCTCTTGGTATGTATAAACAACATGTATGGATAGTGTTTAAAATGAGTCATGTATAATGCAAGAGAATCAATTGTTGGTTTTCCCAGCTGCTTTGGAGAAAAGTGCAGAAATACCATCTGAATCAGAACACATAAACCGGATCTTATGTGTAAACAGCTGGACTGGAGTACCTTGAACTCTTGTAATTGCTACTATATGCTGTGGTTTCAAGTAGTAGGATGATACATTGATTGTCATGTACTTACACACACTTACCTGGTTGAACATGTCAGGTCAAGATGAGGTGGCCTATACAAGAGCCATGGCTTTTACAGGACTGTGAGGGCTTACTAACAACTTACTTTGTCCCGTTGGCCAGAGCAAGGATGATCTATAGGAAACAGCAAACCCATAATTACACCGTAAGAAATGAAGAAGCTGCTATATAGGCACTGTGTTCAAATTCGTGCTATGTAATTTTCCAATCTTGGAGATGATGAAGACATTGTGATGTGATTGTAAGAAAGGTCAAATTATCCTTAAAGCATACTGGAGCCTGAAAAAGAAGTTTAAGGAAATAGGTACTAACTAGAGAGAGATTTTGTGCATTTCCATCCACTATTATATCAAAATCTAATTTTTTTTTTTTTTTTTTTTAATGTGGGTAGCTCCCGGGCTGGGAATCGAACCCAGGCTGCAGCACTGACAGTGCCGAAGCTTAGCCGCTACACCACCAGGGAACTCCCATAATTCATTTTAAATATACAGGATGTTGATAAGTTCATGAAATTTTCATATTTGCTTTTCTTCATTAGATAAAAATAATTTAACAGGAAAAAAAAGGCAGCTTGCAGAAATGGCTGGAGCATCACCTCCATCCATTTTGAATATTCTCCATCATCATCTAAGGATGTGAAGTTAGTAAAAGACGAGTACCAAGAGTGCTCATACACTTCAAAAACAACAGCACGTTGAGTTCACAAGTTTTTGGACCTCTGCAGACACAACAAAGATGAAGTTTTCAACTGGATTGTCACTGGAGACGAAACCTGGCTTCATCATTACGAGCCTGCATCAAAGGAGATCATGCAGTGGCATGAAAAGGGCACGCCACCCCCTAAGAAGTTCAAGGTGTTGCAATAGACTGGAAAAATCATGGCTCCTGTTTTTTGGGGTACAGAGGGTACCCTGCTGATCAGTTACAAGGATAAGTGTGTCACAGTAAGTGAAGAGTACTCTTCCAGTTGCCTGAAAGTTAAAAGAATGTGTGAAGGAAAAGAGGAAAATGGAACAAAGGGGAGCTGCTTTTGCACCACCACGTGCCCTGCACAAGAGCACTGTTGCATTGGCTACTCTTCACGACTACGGCTTCCAAATGTTAAACCACCCTCCCTGCAGTCCAGACCTGGCTCCATCTGATTATTTGTTCCCAAATGTGAAAAAAACAGCTTTGAAGGAAGAAATTTACAGACAACAAAGAAGTTAAAGTTACAACTTTTTTTATTGTTAAATTTATTGGGGTGACATTGGTTAGTAAAAATTACATAGGTTCCAGGTGTACAATTCTACAGTGCATCTTCTATCTATGTGTCGTGTTAGGTGTGCATCACCCAAAGTCAGGTTCTCTCCATCACCATGTATTTGAGGCCCCATCCCTTCTCTCCCACCCTCCTCTCCCCATACTGTCAGATAACCAGTAACCACTGAACTGTTGATTAGGTTCATGAGTTCTTTGTGGCTTTCAGCTTAAAGCTGCAAATTTTGAGAGCAAATACATTTTTTTCTGAGAGTATAAACTTATTGAAAGATCTGAAGAGTGTATTAGGGTTCAGGGGGGAATATATTAAAAAGGAAAAATAATAAAATGGTTTTTTACCCTTCTTCCTCTTCATTCCATGAATTTCTTGACCACCCCTCCTATGTTTTAAGGAACTTCCAAACTATTTTCACAATGGTTGAACCATTTAACATTGCCACCAGTAATGTAAGAGAGCTCTAATTTCTCCACATTCTCTCCAACACTTTCTTTTCCAGTTTTAAAATTTTAGCCACCCTATTGCATTAACTCCTTTTGATTTGCATTTCCTTAATGACTAAGGATATTAAGCATTTTTTCATGTGCTTATTAGACATTTGTATATCTTCTTTTGAGAAAGTCTATGCAAGTCCTTAACTCATTTTTTTTAATAGGTTTGTTTTTATGCTTTTTACTACTAAGGGTGGGCAGAATCTTAATGGATATTTGTCAAAGACCTTTTCAATCTTACTTCCTCTTGTTTGCGGGGGTGGGGGGGGGGTCCACCAAAAAACCATCAACTTTCCAATCTTTCAGTGTGCCACATTTCTGCATCTTGTTTAGTCTTTTGTTTCTTCTTGCAAACCAATTGTTGCCTTGCTAAATGCAGCCAGTAACAGGAACTCATGCCACTATCATTCTGTTTTCCAACCTTTTCTTATAAAGTGACAGACTTAATAGGTACTTTTGTCTGCTTTCCAAGTTGTCACAGGTGAGTCATTTTAGCGAATATTTTACCCTCCACAGCACAGGGTTTTATCTTTCCAGCCTCTAATATCAGTTTCTTCACTGCATACCACTTGATGATTAAGCCAATGCCACATTTTTGAGTTTTGTAATAACACCGCATCCTACCACCAATTTAAATATTGGAGAAACACTAGTTGTAACAACATACCTCAAGTTTTCAGTGTTTTAGATTCAACAGAGGTTTATTTCTTGGTTGTGTAACAGTCTAAGGCAGGTTTTTTCCATGGGCAAACTTCCACACAGTAACCCAAGCTTTTTCCATTTTGTGACTATGCCCTTCATTGCCTTGCGCCTCAGAGCCTTTCAGTTTCAGGTAGGCAGTTGGTTAAACAGGGAGTGGAGAAAACACATTTGCTTATAGCCACTTTAGCCCAAAAGTGACACCCATCACTTCTACTCACAATCTACTGATAATACTGTAATAAGTCATATAGCTTCGTATAAGTACAAGAGGTAAAGAGGGGCACATATATGGGGTGGGGTGAAGGGCCTGAGAAATGTGATCTGTGATTGGAGAGCCTCTTGCTAGCAATAACTCTACCTTATGGAAGGGGAACTCAAGTCTTCACTTTATCACATCTGTACTAAAGGAATTTCCTGTAAAGGAAGTATATCAGGTAGACAAAAAATGATCTCAGAGTAAAATTCTGAGTTTCAGCAAGAAATAAAAAGCAAAGAAAGTGGTACCAGTGCTGGGGAATACTAACTGCAATATGGGTGCTGAGTAGTTGGGATTGTGGATATACTTACTGTTTTAAAGGAGTGAATTGGACTTGCTGACAGATTGGATATGTGGTCAGAGTCAAGGAAGACTCCGAAGCTTTCAGCCTAGCTAACAGGAAGGATGGAAATTTCATATAGTTCCATCACTCTCTTCCTGTGAGCCCACAGCTTAGCCTTCTGCACCTGTGAGCACTAAAATTCTAAGCCCTAGATGACAGAGGCCAACATCACCTCTCTCCCAAACCCAAAGGAGCTGCACCTGCACCATCAGTACTACTTCTCGCTGCTTTCCAAGGTGCCTGCACGGGGCCTTACTTTCTTCCAAGTTCAGCTATGCATTTAAACGTTTGCTTCTTATATTTTATCTAACAGTTCTAAGGAGGAAGAGTAGTAGTGCAGGGTTATGGTGCTACATAATCCACCTGTTATAGTACTTCATTAGATTATGTGTGTTTCTTATGGGAAAAGTGGCAACATCTAAATCCCCAAAAATTATAAAAAAAAAAAAATTTTAAGAAAACTTATTTCACTTTACTGCCCTACCTTCCAAACACATCCCATTGTTATATATACATTGTATTTTCATGATTACATGGACAAAAATTAACTTCCTCTTTGAAGCCAGTGGAGTAGAAGAAGCAGCTCAAAACAGGATGAAATTTGAAGTATTTTTCCATTTTTCTCACATTATTTTCACACAGTACATAATCATTCTCACTAAACCCTCTATTTTTGTCTAAATTAGGCAAAAATATTTTAGCTAAATTAGTTTTCTCCCTATCTTTTCCCTTGGTCTTTTTGCGAAAGACTCTACTGAATGCTGTTAGAAAATAAATTTGGTTTTTAACAAGAAGTAGGCCAATAAACTGTCAGCCAGTGTACAGGTAAGTATAGGTCATGGATTTGAACTTGAGAGATTAAACACATACATTTATCTTGATATCCTCTCAAAACTGAACAAAATGATATGTAAAACAGTAATTAGAGGTTTTAAGTAATTAGAGGTTTTAATGTATAAACTGGTAGGATAAAGAGCAAGAGAAACAGCAACAGGTAAGAAATGTCAAGTTTTGGAAGCAAGAAAACAGATTGTCAGTAATTATCAGTCCTGGTAGAGCAGTAACAGCTTGAAACATAAGCTTGTAAGCAGAAGACATTAAGATACAAACTTATCCAGACCATAAAACTTTGGAAAGGATCAGAAATTGGAGACACACAATGCTTCTAAAAGAAGACATGTAGTATGGGTCTAGGAAGAAGAGACTGGGTAGAAAGTCTTTAAAAGTAACAAGTTACCTGTAGAGTCACTTCCCTACTTTACAGCCACATTGCTGCTTCTCTTTATCCCTGACAAAAGATAATAAATTTTATTATCCAAAAACAACCAACCAGAGATGTTATAAACTTAGACACCAGGTACAGTTGAGGCCAGAGTGACCATCATATTAAAGTGAAAATCTGGGGAGTGGCTTAAGGCTTCGGCGCTGGTGCTATCGGCGCTGCGGCCTGGGTTCGATTCCCAGCCAGGGAGCTACCCACATACCAAAAAGCTAAAAAAAAAAAAAAAAAAAAAAAAAAAAAAAAAAAAAAAAAAAAAAAAAAAAAAAAAAGTGAAAATCTGCATCCTGAATATGGTCACCCCTCCCTAACCTCTCCCAGTCAGCTTCAC
This sequence comes from Lyroderma lyra, assembly GCA_004026885.1. Classification (NCBI taxonomy): domain Eukaryota; kingdom Metazoa; phylum Chordata; class Mammalia; order Chiroptera; family Megadermatidae; genus Lyroderma; species Lyroderma lyra. The sequence continues at coordinate 40,565 of PVJL010008115.1, read as the reverse complement.
CTAAGCAGGACATTAGAGGACTTCTCTCTAGGAAAACTGACTAGATCAAGGGGGGTAAAACCTACATATACGAACCTACAGATATTGAGGCATTCCCCCAGTGAAATGGTCAGGTCCACACCACATTATTCTGCAGTGAAGCCCACCAAATGACAGCTCTCACTCCCTCATACCAAGTTTCCAATCAACATTTTGGTACATCAACAACACAGATCATGAGTTAATTGAAGAAAGTCTCTATAATTAAAAAACATGGGAGTTCCCTGGTGGTATAGTGGCTAGGCTTCGGCACTCAACACTGTGGCCTGGGTTCGATTCCCAGCCAGGGAACTACCCACATTTAAAAACAACAACAACAACAACAACAACAACAACATATATTTAAATAAACAGGACAAAGGAACTGGGACAAATAATGCACAAACAAAAGAAATCATCATTTAAAAAAAAACCAATGTCTTGAGAGAAGATAATACAGCTCTGAAACAAGAATAGAAAGCTATATAAAAGCTTATTCATGGAACAGAAAAGACCTTTTGGAAATTAAAACAATAATAAAAATTTTAAATTCACTATAACTATTATTGTATCGATAATACAAAGTTGAGATAGTCATTCAGAAAGTAGAGCAAAAAGAGAGAAAGGATAAGAGAATAAGTCAAGGTAGATCCAACATGTGAATAATAGGAGTTTCAGAAAAAGAAAAGGAAGGATTCAGAGGGGGGAAAATAAGGGCAATACAAGAAAAATTCCTAGAACTAGGTAACATTAGTTTTCAGATTCAATGAACAAAAACAAGGACCACAGCAGGGCATCTAATCTTGAAATTATAGAATATTAAAAAGGAGGAGAGATTCTAAGTTTTCAAAGAACGAGAATAAAACAAAGACTTGGCAATTAGAATAGCATCAGGTTTCCCAATAGCAATATATGGATGTTAAAAAAAAAAATTAAGGAATGCTTTCAAAACTGAGGGAAAATAATTTCCACACCCAATCAAATTACCAACTCAATGTAAGGGTAGAATAAAGACATTTCTAGGCATGTAAGTTTCTCAGAAATTCAGAAATATACTTCCCACTCACTTTTTCTAAGGTAGTTTTTGGCAAATACTTTTCACCCATAGGAGGGAATAAATCAAGAAAGGGAAAGATAAGATTGAGAAAACAGAAGACCGAACACACGAGAGGGGCATTCCCAGGATATTGGTGAACAAAGATCCCAAGATTAAAGTTATATATAAACCTAGAGTCCAACCAAACCAGATTGGAGCACGTCAGTAGGCTCTGTGATGAACTTCAAGATAAAACAGGTGGATCCAACATAGGACAATCAAAGGAAGGATATTTTTCAGCTCCTACAGAGTTTGGAAATGGATTACTGATTGGCAGATTAAAAACTAACAATTGAAAGTTTTGTTTAACTATCTACCTTTCACTGGCTCTAGAGAAACCAGAAAAGTCATACATTAAAATCAATGTAATCAAGTACACGCCATGGTTCAGCAGATATTTAGAATGTTTTAGTTACACGAAAAGTGAGGATAGGAAAGAAAGGAAGGGTGTGTTTGGGAAAGCGGGGATTGAGACTATGCTAAGAGTTGTATCGTCTTTTCCATAGTTGAAAACAGAAAACTCAAGAAATACTAGGGCTGTCCAGAAACTATCCAGCCATGTAATATAAAAAAGAGAGGCATTTATGGCTGTATTTTTTTCCAAACAGTCCTCATATATATGCATGCTTTCTGGTAATGCAGAGGAAAAAACACCAGGAAAAAAATAAACGGTTAATTGAGGTACATTCAACCACTACTAACTGAGTATCAACTGTCAGACACTCTCCTAGGTCAGGGTTCCTCAACCTTAGCACATTTTAGACTGGGTAATTATTTGTTGGGGCTGTGGGGGTCGGGAGTAGGATTGTCCAGTCATGACAATCATGTCTCCAGATATTGCCAAATGTGCCCTAGAGGGCAAAATCACCCTTAATTGAGAACCACTGTTACAGGTAATAGGGATACAGCAGCAACAACAAAAAAATAAACAGACAAGAAGAGTTAAAAGTGACTACCTCTAAAAATAGGATTGGGGTGTAAGGAGCAGGAGAACACTGTTTCTTTACTCATAAGTCTTGTAGAATTCAGACTTTTCTATTATGTGTATTACATTAAAAGAGAACGCAAACATTCTAAGTCTGCTTATACCTTAATTATTTCCACACAAAGCAGTAGAGACATGCAATTCTATATTTCAATCCCAACTCCACCACCTACGATCTGTATAAGCTTAGACAAGTAACTTAAAATCTATGAGCTTCATTTTCTTCAATGCTGTAAAACAGAAATACTCACCCAATGTTCTTATGAGTATGCAAAACTACATATAACGTATGCCATATAGGACCTGGATGTAAAGTATTCAATAAAATATAACCTCCTGGAAAAGTACATCTAGTCACTAGCTTCCATGTGCCAGATCCTTGGGAATAATCAGCAGCATCATGAGCATATGAACCTGGGGCTTCCATAACTTGTCATACATTAGTCTTGAAGCCACTTGAGGAGCATAATGGAACCCATGTCATTTATAGTATTCATTGTAATCATGTATGAGTACCTTGATTTTGCTCTTGGAAAATCACTGTGTATACTGAGATTATGTAAATAAGCCGAACTGATGCGCAAATAAAGTTAAATGAAGTATGTTGCAGTTTCATTTATCCAAGTGCTTATCCAGCAGAAGTCCATGTAAGAACAAATTTATTTGTATTATGGTTATATGAGAAGCAGTTACATATGTATTTAAAAAACAAAAAGGCATGGATCAAATGGAAATAAAGCACAAAAAAATTAAAAAAATTATACAATTTTGTGTGGCCTTCTTTCATTTCTTCCTACTGCTCCTTGAGTTCTTTCAATAATTATTTGCAATGTTAATAAAAGTGAGCTATTTTATTTAGGTTGAATTAGGTAAAAATATGAAACTTCATAAAGTATGTAACAAAGTCCACTTCATTATTTACCAAAAATATTAATTATAATAATGGCATAATTTATTCTTATACAGTGGTCTAGATAAACTACATTCATTATCTCAGTTAATCCTCACTATCTGGACTATTATGTGACATATATCATTATCCCCATTTAATAGATTTATTTACTCATTAATTCAACAAGTATTAATTGAACACCTGCTCTGTATCATTCACCGTTGCGAATATAGCAGTGAATGAAACAAACAAAAATCCCTGCCTTCAAAGAGCTTACTCTCAACAAGTAAGTAAGATTTACATGTCAGAGAAGTACTTTGGAGAAAAATAATGAAGGGGAATAGGGCTTCTGGGATGTAGATATGAAGGTAGCAAATTTAAATAAAGCTATAAAGGCTAGTGGCATTTAAATAAAATCATGGAGTAAGATGAGGAAACAGGCTTTGAGTTAGTAACTTGTTCAAGGTCACAGTTAATAAAGCTAATAAAAGTACAGCTGAACACAATAATGAAGACACCTGGAATATTGTTGAATCATTTTATAAAGCTGTTCAGCTCTATTGAGACTTTCTGGGATTGGTCAAAACTAGTCTGACCAGACATACTGTTTTAAACAGGATGTTAAACGGTACTGTCCTGTTTCAATCAATCTGATCTCACTGGGCTAAATTCAAGGTGTCAGTAGGCTAACCATACCTACTGTTTGAAAGGGGACAGTGTTTTCTGTCCCATTTAAAATGACACATCACCTGGGTTTGATCCCTGCTCAGAGAACTAACCCCCACCCCGCCCCAAAAAAGAAGTGGGGGATTCTTTGGTGGTCTAGTGGCTAGGTTTTGGAGCTCTCACCACCACGGCCTGGGTTCGATCCCCACTCAGGAAACAAACCCGCCACCCCTCAAAAAATAAATAAATAAAATGGTGTATCTGGTCAGCATAGTCAAAACCAAACTAAATCTGTTCTTTTAGATAGCTCTAATAAGTACTGGAGTGTGACCACTAACCCAGCAATGAAAATATTAAATGTTTATTTTCATTTCAGGCCAAAAACTCCAAAAAAACAAGAAAGATTCTTAAGAGGATATGGTGGAAACATTTCAAAAAGATTCTAATCATCACCGTGGCAATTCTCCTTTCAATCATCATCATTCTTTTAAGTACTAATGTTATACCAACCTGACCCTTCTCCCCAGAGTCAACAGGCACCAATAAATTGTTACATGTAATTAGAGTTCTACAGCCAACAATAATGAAAGCATTCTCGGGTGGCAGGGCTGGAGAATGAGGGAGGTGGAATTATTTCCGTGTCCCTTGACTGTTGTCTTTGTACCTCTCCCATTTTCTATAATTCCCGTTTTTTTCCCACTGCTCCACTAGTTCCTCAGCCTCCCTTTTCTTTAAGAGCACAAACCTTGGAATCATATCGCCAAGGTTCAACTCCCTACTCTGCCACGTACCATCTAGATGACTTGGGACAACTTAGCTGACCTGGGCCCATTTCTTCATCTGTAGAATGGAGCTAATAATAATACCACATAGTAAATATTATTTAAGTGTTAACTATTACTTAGGAAAATGGTGGCACTAATGGCATTGATTGCATCCCTATAATTTTATTCCTTCCTTACTCAGAGGTTACCTTGATCTTAAAATTTCCTTAGAAATTTATGAATCTGAACATGAGTACAGTCCAAAGATACACTGACCTCTTCTATTTGTTTTTCCATTTGAAATGAACATTCAAACCATTGTGTTGTGTATTAGGCATTTCCTTGAGTAAAGATCAAAAATTGGGAAGCTGTATCATTTCTCTAATAAAGTACAGATCCCATCTTCCTGTATCTTGCCACCTTAACAGGTTTTTTTTGAGCAATACACTTCATCCATTAACTTCAAATCACTAAAATTTCTTATAAGAAAAGCATGCAATTTTACTTTGCAGTTTTTAACAAGGTTTCATGATTTCTATTTCCTGTAAGGGAAGTTGAGGTCTAAAGTCAGTTTTAAAAATCATTTAGTGATCCATGGGGAAGAGTAAAAGATTAGAACAGGGATCCCTTCCTGCTAGGTAACTTTTTAATTCTGATAATGATCAAATATCAGTGTTTTAAAGGCACTAATTCCTCTAGCACAATTACCACTATTCACAAATGATTTTTTGAAGGATTTTAAATGTAAGAAACTTTGCAGTTTCTATAATTCATACCCAGGAAAAAATATAAATTATCTATTGAATATTTACTCTGATTGAATGTACTAAGTGCTTTGGGGGGAGGGGTATCATTTAATTTTACAATGATGGAGAGTTCCCTGGTGGTGTAGTGGCTTAAGGCTTCGGCACTGGCGCTGTCAATGCTGCGGCCTGGGTTCGATTCCCAGCCAGGGAACTACCCACATACCAAAAAAAAATAATAATAATAATTTTACAATGACATGAAAAGGTAAAACCAAGTTAGCATAATGCAAAGCACACACAACAGGCTGGCATTTCATAAGTGCTATGAAAATGTTAGTTCATATTATCTTTATTTTGCTGATAATGAAAGACGTGTCCACGATCAGCTGAGTTTTTTCTGATTCAAGTACTGTGCTACAAGTATATGGCCATGAAGCCTATATTTAATTCACAGTATTATTATCTGCCCCTTAATTATGGGCCAGATAGGACACAACAGTACCACTGTGCTTTTTCCCAGATGGTAGTTTTTTTTCGGGGGGGGGGGGCGAGGGGGTTAGAGACAAATTTAAAGAGGATTATTGTAAGAAATATTGTCATACTTTGCTGTCATTTTTTAAGCTCTATAAAATTTGCCTAACATTTCTGTAATTTATAATCATGTATAAAATATTTGTAACTTGATTGCCAGTGAATACGAGCATATTTACTACTGAAAGACGTGAAACTTTTTCTTACTCTAGCCCGCCCCACCCCCATTTTACATATCAGGATGCCAAGACCCAGAAGCCTAAAAATAAATTAACATGCCTTTGCAAGTTCCTCTCCACTTTCATGTCTAAAGCACAGGTTATCACCCTGCTTCCAGGCAGCAAGTCCACCTGGAAGGCCCATTTTCCTAGGTAGTCTTAGAGTTTGAGAGTTTTTAAAGATGACTTGCATTTTTATGAACTGTTGAAAGCTACCAGGAAGTAGTAAAAACAAACAATTAAAAAAACACTCGTTTAGTAAGGGGTGCTTCCCAGTTGTGCTACATCTGTCAGAACATACTCGAGTGGAAAGAAAGAAATATTAAGGCACCCTTGGATTTTTCATTCATTTATACATTGAAATGTTGAAGTTCCATTCTGCACCAAAAGAGTTCAAAAACATTAGGCTTTTTTCTAAGTTACAACATTGGTAGAAATAACTTATGTTTGAGAAATTCATGGCTGTATATAGAAGTGTATGAAATGGCCCTAATCCTTAAGGGAAGCTTACATTCCAGTTGAGGAGTCAAGACAAATAAAAACCATATGTTAAAACATTTAGTTTTTTTGGGAGTTCCCTGGTGGTGTAGTGGCTTAAGGCTTTGGCGCTGGCACTGTCAACGCTGCAGCCTGGGTTCGAATCCTAGCCACAGAACTACCCACATACCCCCCCCCCAAAAAAAAAAAAAGTTTAGTTTTAGTGATGCACAGGAATATGACCACTACCAGCCCGTCACTGAGGAAGATTCCATACATTTTAAATCGGATGGGCACTGGATCTTATTAGAAATACAATTTATCTCACTAGGTAAAAACAAGTCCAGTTAACAGTAACAATTAAGTTATTGAGCACTTATTGTGTGCCAGTAGCTGTTCAAATACTTTAGGGATTTTTCTTTAATCTTCACATAACTGTGAGGTAGGCATTATAATTGTTTTCCTTTTACAGATGAGAAAACTGAAGCACAAGTTATGTCATTAAGTCCACTGGGCTAGTGGGAGAGGATCAACAGATGAAGAAACTACTTGCTGTGGGAGTGCAGAAGGTAGACTAGGCCTTGGGAGTTCAGTCACACATTCATTCATTCATCAGTCATGCATTCATGCATTCATTCAAATGGCCTTCAGCAGAACTCAACCTTGGTTCTCTTCCATTTCTCCCTCAGGGGTACTTTTATTCACTCCCATGAAGTTGCCTTGTCCAGCAATAACCTCTTCTGAATTCCAAACCATCCCCCAACTCTCCATGGGACACACCCACTTGGATATCATACAAACACCTTCCATTTTAAATCCAAAAACTATAGTCTTCCTCATTTCCCCACAAAACTGTTTATTTGACCTTATCTCCTATCTCCGCCTATAAAGGGAATCAAAGCTATTGTGTAATCTAGAACTGTCTTAACCTACCTTCACTCCTCGCCTTCTGCTCATATTATCTTCTAAATTTACTCACCAAATTACAGGGCTTCTACATCAGATCTCCAGAAGGTTCACAGCCAGAGCAGCCCAGAAGAGTTACAGAAAGAAAAGTAGGGATTCCCTGTAGGTGCCCAGGCAGACTTCGGAAAGGGTACACTTCTCCTCCTGGTGGACGGCTGTATGTCTACTCCCGTCTGGCCACATCGTACTCTTGGGAAAGGGCACTCATCTCCTCCTGGTGGACGACTGGGTGTCTACTCCCATCTGGTCACGTCATGCTCTTCATATTCAGACTGCCCAGCACATACAGGCATTAATATATATACTTTTTCATATACATAATCTCTGTATTTCTTAAAACATGGTTTTCACAATAAACATGAAGCTGTGGCTTTCAACCCTTAGCATCGGAATCACGTAGGGATATTAATACAGATGCCTGGGCTCCACCCCTAAAGATTCTGCTGAAGGCTGGGATGGGTCCCAAAGTGTGTGTAACCCCGTAATAAAGTCAAAAGCTACTAACCTCAAAGCACTTCATGTGACCATCATTCAATGTCGATACCAGAGGAAGACGTAATTTTACAGTTGGAAATGCTGACGCCCTAAGTTAAAATGTGCCCGTTACAGGGCAAATGACAGGTGGACCTCAGAACCACTTATTTGAAATCATCTAGTCCACTGAATATATATATATATATATATATATATATATATATATATATATATACACACACACACTTTTTTTTTGGGGGGGGGGGGGGGTATATGGGTAGTTCCCTGGCCGGGAATCGAACCCAGGCCACAGCGTTGACAGCGCCAGCACCAGCGCCTTAAGCCACTACACCACCAAGGAACTCCCCCACTGAATATATTAAACTAGAATTTTTAAAAAATGTTAAATAGAATGTTCCACACATTTTAATAAACCTGAAAAGGATTATTTTTAAGTTGTGTCAAATGGTTATGTTCTCATTATAGAATCTTGGCAGAACCTAGAATAACAAAACCTATTTTTAATTCCTTCCTGATTTTTAGAACAAAAAGGCAAATCACAAGCTACTTATGAGTTCATTTGTGGAGCAGCAGACCTGCTCAGCACACCAAGACCTGCCATAATGGCAACCTCTTGTCAGGCCAGCACTACCAGTCACCCACATTCCTTAAAGTTCTCAAGGGACACAAACGTAGGAGGTAAAATAGTTACATACTATTAGGCTTACAGAAAAAGCCTAACTACCTTGGTTAATGCTATTATTACTATTATACGCATCTAATTCAATTTGCCGTTTTCTGAAAAATTTACAAAAATGCGTAAGTAGTAAATGGCCACCAGCACTTTCAGTGGTCTCAGACATTTGACAGCACGCCCAATAGAGACCGAAGACTCAACATCCCCATATAGAGTGTTCCTACTCTTAACATCCTTCCTCACGAACCTTCTGGAGAAGATGGAAGTTGTCCTTTTTTCTTCTATCAAATTCAGTAACTCTCTAAATTGTAATACTATTTGAGTAAGCTATCTTTCAAAAGAACGTATTTAAGATTCTTAAACGTCATAGTAATTGCCTTACCTTTACCTTTCCAACTAAGCAAACAAAACCTATGTTATTTCAAGGTATTCATCCAAGAGAGGAAAGCTTAATTAAAAAAAAAAAAAAAAAAAAAGACAGTGCAAAAAATGCATGAGTGCTGTAAGAGTTTAATTGTAAGACAAAAGCACTACATTATAAACATAAATAATCTTTCAGAAGAGAAAATTTAGTGCAAAATTAAAATCCCATTAAAGCCCACTATAAACTTCATATGAAGACTCTAGAAGTAGGTTTCTAGAACTGGAAACACTTGGTTCCAACAGAATTTGCTTGGGGAGAATGTCTTGAAAATGTTAAATGGTACAGAGAACATCATGTTAGTTTAAAACTCAAGTCAACCAGGTACTTAAAAAAGACATGCTGATAGGTCTTAATACATAAAACTAATTGACTAGTAGTAGCATGCTTTATATATATCAATGATTGCAAAAGCAATTTACAACAAATTTCTGAGCATTTCAAAATTTCCTTTATTGCCTTAACCAATCTTAGCTACACTGTAATTGATCATTAGAGCCATCTTTTTTATTTTTAAAAGGTTCCACTTCATCAAGCTGCAATTGGCAACTATTTTCTAAAAGTGTGATTAAGCCCTGTGTAATCCGAGGCCAACCATACAACAAAAAAGGAGGGCAATTATATAGTCTCAAGTATTTACTCAAAGCATAGCTTCTATGACATGTTAAATGTCACATTTAGGTAACCTCTCAGGTTTCTTCCAGTATTTTACTTTTTAAAAGAGAAACAAAAGAGCCAGGAAAGTAACTCTGCTTTCAAATTCTGAAGTATGAATAGAATATAGCCTATCTAAGTACAAAATAAAGTGTATACCAACTAACCTTGAAGGAAATTATCTTCCCAACACCAAGTGGCTTAGATATTTTGTCAAAACAGAACCAATAACCTCTATTATCACTGTTTAATGAATTTACCAACACTCCTAATGCTCATCTGTACTTTCACTGAAGACTTTAAATTCATCCTATGACAACTACAATAAATGATTTGGACTGCTGTTAACAAGGAACACCCTGCTCTTAATTAGGAGCTCATCTATAAAGCATTTCAACCTCTTTTAGTATAATAATTCATAAGTTCCTTTTTTCATGCCCATAGAGCACCCTTCTGTCCCCCAAAGTTATCTACCTTTATAAGGCTTATTACGGAAATTTAACACGTAGTAGTCGCCTCACTGCTATATTCCTAAATTACACATTCACTTGGATACCAGTCTTTACCTGAGACTGCTGGGATTACATATCCTTCTTGAGAATCTAGAAGGTAGTAGGACAACAGGGCAGTATTTAACTAGTCGAACTCAAGACAAGTCAATTTCAGTCAGTTGCTGATTATCAATTCATCATAATGGAATGGGTAAGAGATCAGTGAAAAAACCAAAGGGAGCAATATGCAGGTAATAAGGGGAGAGTATATTACCCGTAGATAATTAAAAAATAACAAAACCAACTCACCATGTTTCCAGCCTATAGGCACACCCACCAAGTCCCTTTTCCCACTTGGCACACTTGCTCACTGTCATCTTGTACTTATTACAATGCTAAGTCTTTTATGAAGTTTTCTTTAAAGCTAGACTTAGGATCCATGATTAAAATGTTTGAACAGTCTAAATTTTATGAAACACGCACTTTGTAAGAAATAACAGCAAAAACAAACCTTATTGAAATTGCATGTTTAACTCCAACCATCTTAAAGCAACAATCCTTGAGACTTCGGGATATCTAAGATCACTTGGGGTGTGTGAAAATAGAATCCCAGGAAACACTCTCAACAATCCTGATTTATTAAATGATTCTGAGGTAAATGGCCTGCAATCCTCTTTGAAACACCAAGCAGATCATAATCAGCCCTTACCTCATTTTCCAGATTATACGAAGTGACAGCCAATAACAGGCCAAGCAGACTCAATTTGCACAACTTAACATTCATCTTGCTAGCATCATTTTTTCCCATGGAATTTTCAGGCTAGATTCCTAAACTAAATATGGCCAGTAGTGAAGAAAAAATAAAGTTTGCATCCTTCTCAACCTTGTCAAAATCAGGAAGAAAAAAAAAATCACGTTTTATGAAGTTTGGGGTCATCCTTAAATATTAACACACTGATAAAACTCTACTATTAAGTGCTTCAAAGAAACTTACTGAGATGTGTCAGTGTATTTATTATGCATGGATCTAGATTTTGATATTTGAGGTTAATGTGACCCCAAACCAAACTCATTATACATTTCAGGACCAACACAAATATTGTGGTGAGTAATGGGTATGTCCTGGTTTTCAAAATTCCCAATACGTCAAGGCTCTAAACATAACATAAAGTACTTTTAAAGTACAAGATAATTTCAAAAAGCTAGTCCAAGCAGTAAAACAATAAAAGCACAGACAAAAGTATTGAACACAAAGGCTAATTTTAATTAGATCCTAACATTAGTGAGACTACCTTTCAAAATTATCTTTGCATGAATGACACCTAGACAGCTGTTCCACACATTGTATTCTAATTCTTGTGACCAACAACAATGAAGCAGTTGCCATCCCAGTGTAGAAAGAGTAACAGGGTTAACTTGTTGGTCTTATTTGGAATTTTGTAGTATACATTAAATGTTAGGAAAGAAGTTAAGAGGAAACCCAGAACCCCAGGAAGAGAGATTAACTCACCTGGCAGCAGGCAACCTAGTAAACCTAAAGGTGTAAAAATTTGAATTAGGACAGATCTAGAAAGTTCATACATTACTTGAAAAGTGGGACTAGGAGCTCTAACTCCCATTAGTACAGAACTGATGGGAGAATTGAAATCAGTTACCTAATACTGTCCATTAGTAAACAGGGACAGAACTTTTACTTTGTTGGCCAAAGAGCTACTGGTATTTTAATTTACCTGCCCCTTTTTTGGTTCCCTAAATCTTCCAAGACCAACCACACTTAAATTAAAAAGGCTGCTAAAAATAAACCATATTCACTTCTAGTACCTTCTGAAATCCTACTAAAGCTCAGTACTTAAAAAAAGAGGGGGGACATCAAAAACCATTAGGGACAAAGAATGGGAGAAGACACAACAAATGTTGAAAGCTGCAAAGTTTATGAACAAATGGTAATTGACTAGGCAGACAAGAAAACTGAATACTATCAGTAGTGAGGATATCACAGCTATAACCACAGAACCCCCTCCCCCAAATGCTTGTTAGCAACTGGCAGCCCAGGAACCTTCAGAAATGTGACTGAAACAGGATTGAAGTCTGTTTCACAAGCAGCAAAACCCCGAGGTCCTCTCTGTACTGCTAAGACAACTTAACTCCACCCTGACAAAAACTGGAAATTTACTATCTTAAATAAGAGAGGATGATCTTTGGACTCAGGCATACAGTGATAAAAATAAAAGTAGTTTACTTGTTCTGATTCCTTAGCCTTCTTCCCACTCTGGGATCCCAGAATACTGGCAGCCAGGTTTTTTACCAGTCAGGCAGCAGAACGGAAAGACTTCCTGGTGAACCTGACTGGCTCCAGGGGTGAAAGAAAAAAAAAAAGTATCAAGGGGTTCCTCAAAATGACAGATCACCCAGTAGTGAAACCCATGGTTGACAAGCTCCCATCTCCCAGCCCAATTCACAACATCCAACACCATTTAAAATGCTCCACTCCTCAATATGAACCAAGATCACCAAACATTTGAGGAAAATCTGTATGAAAGGGAGCCAAAGCAACAAAAAGGTAAACAATCTTGGAGGAAACCTTACAGATGAGGTTAATAAACTTATATGGATACTGAACCCATCTGTGTACGAACAGGTTACTGTTTATAACACAGGCTGGTGGAGGGAGGTCTCAGAAATTAGAGGTAAGTGAAATTTAAAACTTTTAAAAAGTTCAAAGTTGTGAAAATCTTTGAGTATAACAGACTGCAATGGAAAAGAGGAAAATAGATGTCCCAGGCTCATGCCCAAATAACAAGAATTGCTGAGAACAGATAGGGGTGGTGATGGGGATGATGAAAATAATTAGTTTGGTAACATTTCCCAGAATTTAAGAACAAGTTTACACAGTAACAGAACCCAATGAGAAGCCAGCAATCATATATGAGAACACTGGTGACAGAGGTTAAGACCCCAAGCTATTTCAG
>PVJL010008115.1:0-22500 GCA_004026885.1 Lyroderma lyra | reverse complement strand
AGCAAAGATCTTTACTTCAGGATAATTAAAAAGCAGAAAAGCTTTAGAGTAAACTTAGGCTCTAGCTTACCACCACCTCTTCCACGAGCTCTTCCTGCAAATCCTCCTCTAGACCCCCACTGTTGCTGTTGCTGATACTGTTCCTTCGACATGGCTACTTTTATTTCACACTAAAAGAGAAAATTTATGTTATTATACTGAATCAAGAAAATAAGTCAAATAGTAAGAGAACAAAAAACAAAAGTTTATAATAACCAAAATAGTTAATACTGTCTAAAATGCATGACTAACTTGATATGTTCCTCAAAAATCAGTTTGATAATTAAAATCATTAGTATTTAAAGAAATAATCACCTCTGATGATATCAAAGAAGTATGTGCTTGAGATACTACTAAATTCCACTTGTCCTCAAAAAATCTCTTGGTAAAACCTAGACAAAAATTCACTTAAACACAGATGTTTCCCTACTGCTCTCCAATAATTAAGCAAAAATACTTGATCAATGACTTTGACGAGTAAAGAGGCCGTGAGACATCTTTAAAGTACAAACATGCCAACTGAAGCCTTTAGAAAGCTAGATGATTAAACTCTTTACAACAATCTAGTTTTACAAGTCTGCAATTAAATGGACGCTAACTTACTTTACTAAGACCAACATTGTGGTATTTCTTTTCCATTATCTTCTTCACTGGTTCCTCTTCCTTAAAGGTAATAAAGCAGAATCCACGCCTCTTATTGGTCTTGTTGTCCATGGGGAGCTCTATGGATTCCACCTAATATCAAAAAGTAAGTTTTAATACCTTAGAGTTTGCGTATTGTTATTAAGAGCACAGGTTTAGTGGGGGGAAATGTACAAAGAAAACATATCTGGCTCTCATATTCTATTCTACTGTGTGGCTCTCCTGTTAATTCTAACCTTTTAAAATAATTGTTCAAATTAGACTATCTACTCCACCAAAAAGGTTTTCAAACCTGTTTATAAAAACAAGCTTCACAGGGTACTAATAGTTGCTACCTAATGGTCACAAACTCAAATGTCCACCAAGAACAAGCAGAAGCAATCAGTTTTTAGAAGGGGAGGGGGCACAGAATAAAAGTGACTGCATTTGGGAGAAAAGGAGAGTGGCGAAGACCACTGAAAACTGGAGAACACATGACTACTCAAAGGTGGAAGCTGTTACTCATCTTCGATGGCTAATGCCATGTAAGAAAGCAGTTTCAATGTTACTTGCTATTACAAATGATAATGAACAGCTGTAACACAATCAGATTTTTGTGGGAACTCTCTCAATTCCTAAATACTAACAACAAAAGACACACTGTTTGAATCAAGCAAGAGATGTCTACAGGCTATATCTGGGGCCCATGGCCCCAACTTTCTAATCTTAGCTTTAAATCATTAATTCATAAAAGAAACCTCCATCTATTTCACTAAGTCTATAATAGCCTCGTAAAATTTATACATATACGTGTGTTTAAATTGAGAAAAGTACCTATTATTAATTCTCAGCTGAACTTTTTCTCCTGTATCTTAGGCAATCCAATCTGGATTTCTTCCTCAGTTGTTTACATTTATTTCTTCTCTTAATCTGGTAAATCCCTCGAGGTAAGAATGTATTTCATCTTTGTGTACCCTGTGCCTAGCAATGTTGTGCATAAATAGTTCCTCAATAAATGATAAAATGTAACTATCTAACCCTCAAATATGCTAATAAAGTATTACCCATTATTGCAAAAATAATCACAATCTGCCTCAACTTCAAAACTGAAAAATGTTAATGTGACAATGGCATTCACACTAATTTTGGGGAAACGAACTGGTTCAAAACATTATCACATACCTCACCAAAACCACCAAAGTACTCTCTTATTTTTTCTTCAGGTGTATCTGGAGAAAGGCCACCAACAAATATTTTTTTAACAGGCTCTTTTGTTTTCATGGCTTTGGCCCT
Organism: Lyroderma lyra; assembly: GCA_004026885.1. NCBI lineage: Eukaryota > Metazoa > Chordata > Mammalia > Chiroptera > Megadermatidae > Lyroderma > Lyroderma lyra. Next base: position 20,547 of record PVJL010008115.1, on the reverse strand, counting down.
TTTAGGATCAATCACCTTCCCATTCAATTTATGTTCTTTCTGATCCATGACCTAAGGAAATTGAAGTTTTCATTTTAAGTATGTGTATCTTAACTAAAGTTCAGAGACTGTTAACTTATTAAAAATAATAATTAAATATAGCTAATACTAAGGCATATATTGACTGATACTATCAAACTGCCAAATTGTGGTGATGTGACACCAGTTAATACACACCAGTGCTTAAACATCAAGGTCAGTAATGGGGAGGGGAGACACAAATTGCATCAAAAACTAGAAAACATCACACCTTTAACTGTCAGCAATATAAACATGATTGCTACTTCCTTTCCCCTTAGCCCAAGACTAAAATGACACATTAAAACTTTCTTGCCTAGCACACTTCAAGTTCTGTACATCCTTTTACTGAAGCATCTTTAAGCCTCAATATTTTCAAAATTAATTTACATTTCTAGTAGAGCCTGGCACACAAAAGGTACTCAGTAAACAATTTTTTAAAACTTGGGCATATTTTTTATTTTTTTATTGAAGTATATTTGGCACAGCAAACAATTCTTGAATCCAACTAGTCATAAAATGTACTGGCAAGAACTATCTCTTCCTATTATCATAAAAGGGAAAATCACAAATGGACAAATCAATTTTATTAAGTTATTCATATATTTTATATTAACCGATCAGAACACATAACACACTACCTTATCTACACTCTCCGATTCTTTAAATAGCACAAAGCCAAAACCCCTGGATCGCCCTGTGATAGGATCTAACTTCAGAGTGCAGTCTACAACTTCACCAAATTTAGAGAAGTAGTCCTTCAGATCTTTCTTTGTAGTGTCCCAGCTAAGGCCTCCTATAAACATTTTCCTGTAAAGACAAAAAGCAGTATTAAAATGCTAAAAAAATAATAAAAATCAAACTTCGCCTTTAGTAGCCACATCGATAGTACCTTTTCCAAACTGCACTAATTTATTGGGCAGTATATAAAATGTCATTCCTATATAACACATATCAGGAATATCCCATTCCAGTTGTGGAAAGGTTGCTTTATCACTGCTGCATCTACATAATTACAATACAGTGATAAAGCAGATCTTTTTGACTTGTCAAAAAGATAAATGTATCCTCAAAGTAAAAAAAACTGTACATTAAGTCTTTCTTAAATTACAAGTTAAATACTGATAACAGTATTTAAATAAAGAACACTTAAATACTGGTAAGAGTAAATAATTTTAGCTTCAAATTTCTCTTCCAAATCTTGTTACTTGTAAAAAGGATATGCAGTCCCCCACTGATCAAAGCAACAGCATGCCTATGCTGAAGCTCCTTTTTTTTTTTTTTTGTATGTGGGTAGTTCCCTGGCCGGATATCAAACCCAGGCCAGTGTTGACAGCATCAGCGCCAAAGCCTTAAGCCACTACACCACCAGGGAACTCCCTCCTTTCCATTTAACAATTCTCTCATTAACAAAGCTCTTAGCACATAAAAATGGAAAAATTCGAAGTCTCACAATTAAGTTGTAAACCAATTTTTTTTGATGTGCTAAGAGTACTTAAAGACAAAAGTAATCATGTAAACAATTCAGTGAAAAAATTGATTCACTGAAGCATAATCCACTAATTAACTTAGATGATTTATTTACATACAGTAGAACCTCAGTTAACCAGCAACATTTAAAATTTCAAAATGCTAAAAGTGACAGGTGGTAAACAGAAACCACCAAGACACTTTAAGACCAAAAATACATACTCAAAATAAAAATTAAGGTGAAATCTTTTTTTTTAACAGCAAAAGGCCATAAAGCTCAGAAAGGCAGCTTTGTGATCCTTTTCAGATCTGCTCCCTATATTCCCTCGCCCCAAAAGAGCTAGTAAGTATACTCCCTACCCTTTGAAGAGACAGGACTAGAGATTTTTATTTTAAGGGTAAACTGTCAGAATTTGTTATGTGAGGGCTAAAAATTTCAGCACAGGGATAAAATCATCCTTGCTCAATGATTTCTCATCTTTTTAACTGGGGTGGGTCATGGGTAGAGATGAGGATGTGGTACTAACTTCCAGCTCTAGAAAATTAAAGCAGGAAACATCTACATCTTGTGGGATTTTAGGATATTACCACCAAAGCCAATTCTTGCAACAAGAGGCCAATTTTATCCCTAGAATGAGATCTTGCTTCTGTTTCTCCCTAATGATGCCAGATTAACTGAGGTGTTACTGATCTTACTATTTTACCCAGGTTTGTTTTTATTAATACTTCTAATGACAAAGTTAACCTTTAATGCAAAAGTAGTCTTACTTTAGGCATATACTGTGCTTCCCATTTCAGGTTAGGTTTTCAACTTGTCCACGTATTCTAGAGCTGGGACATTTATATGCTTAATTTTCAGGACTTTTTCTAATAAAAGTTCCATGCTTGAAGTAACTTTTAACCTTTTTGTAGTTTATATCAAATAAACAGAAATACCTATGTTGTACAGGTATTTTTAATATTTATTCCAATTTCATGGGAAAAAAGTGGAAGTAGTGTCAATTACCATTTTCTTTCATTCAAACAATGCACCTTCTAATATCCAATTCTAATAATCTAAGTTAGTTGCCTTGAACACCTTATTTAACCTAAAGATCCAGAGCACTTCCTTCAAAAATGAAAGTTCATTACCAACACTTATTTATGTTTTCAAGGTGAGGACACTATCTTTTTAAAGATGAAAGAAAACTAGTAAAGCAATGATCTCTTGCTCAGATTATCCATGACAAGTCCCAGAACAGAAACAACTTCATTAAGTTGAAATTTAACTAATAAATTACCAATTATGCAATTATTACAGAAGTTTTTCATCAATAATTTAAGTTTGACATTATTTCAACCTGAAGAAAGTATCTGAGGAACGGACCAGACAGACACAGAATTTTCTTGCCTTTCAACTTTAGCTTTATAAATAAGGCCTTTGTTATTGAGACAGAATTAGTTTTGATTTGACAAAGAAATAAATTATAATGAGGCATGTTCTACTATTATTATTCACAAGCCCCAAATGTTTCCAGTATAGAAAGTCAGTATTTTTTCATTAGATAAGCATACTAAAATTCATCAACTAGCCCAATAAAGTGCTCTCCCAAGAAACTTCCCACCTTTAATAGTCTTTGGTAGAGAAGTTGTTATGAAAATGTTATCTTTCCTAAACAATCAAATCCCATTTATCTAAAGTATTCTAGTCAACTATAATTTACACATATTCCAAAGAATGTTTAGTATTTCTCAAAAAATTAAGGCAAAATATGTAGTAAAACTTCAGCTATCCAGTACCTTTAGAGAATTAGAGCTAAATGTTCCACCTTCTTTAAAGCCCTGCTGGCCTTCCCTAATTTCTCCCCAATTGTTTCTTAACCTTAATTATTTGGAATAAATTTTTTTCTATAATGTATCACACTCTTCTGCCTTCTTAATCAAATACAGTAATCATGATTAACAGTGCATGTATCAGTCATCCCTACTATGCCACTATAGTAGTATGCCTATAGCCCAGGCATGCCCAACCTACAACTCAAGAAGGCTTTGAATGTGGCCCAACACAAATTCTTAAAACACAGATTTTTTGTGACCTTTTTTTAAGCTCATCAGCTATTATTAGTGTTAGCATATTTTATGTGTGGCCCAGGGAAGCCAAAAGGTTGGACACAGCTGCTGTAGCATCTTCTGAAATTAAGAAAGCTATATTTCAATACACTAAGTGCATCTTATTTCTTGGCTCTTTTAACAAGTTATTATTTTGCCGAATTAATCACCAGCTGATGTTCTAAAACGCCCCCTTTTCTATTTTTGTAGGGTAAGTAACTGGCACTCTTAATTTCCCAAATTTTGTAGAAAGAGGAAACAGTCTCTGAGCGAGACCCCAAGTGGCTCTTCTGAGGCAAATGCATTACCATTTTGGCAGCCCAGAAACATAGTGTCTTCTGCTCTATTACCTACACAAAGGACAACCAGACAGGTAAATATACTACAATGAACACAAACTACCAAATCCATTCTATCTTTACTAAATGGAACATATTATCTCCATTCCATCTTTACTCAGTAAGCACACCAAGACGTTAACAATACAATATGGTAAGAAAAGGTCTGTTACCTTAATTCTGCAAGTGGGAACTTATTTTAGCCTCTCTAGAACATGCTCTCCCACCTCAAATTATTATGAGATGGTATAAGATGAAACCAATTTAAATTTTCTATATTTTATGTAATTGTATCTTGCTTAAAGCACAATGCCTTATTGTCCCTCCAGATTACTTCTGCCTTGTATACAAAGACTGACTTTCAAGTTGCTGTCACTCCTAGACATTTGTAAATACTTCACAAAGAAGTAGAGATAGAACTTCTGAAAAATCCTAAGTAGAAAGGTTAAAACTACATCACAAGACTTGTTCAAGTAGCAACAAATATGGGCCCCTACTGCTGTAATACAAATTCAAAATTCGACCCTTGATTGTAAGTCAATCAGTAATCCCAATTAATATGTAGGACTTCATCTACAGTATTTTATTAACAAAGGTGAATTTCTTAATCCTATCTATAAGCTGTATATAGCACTCCAAAGGCTACTCAATTTAAAACACCTACTCAATTGAAATTTACTTGCTATTAAGTTAATTCATATTATACCATATTATAATATTAAATGAGAGGCATAGTTATATAACTCAGTGCGGATGACTTATCTAAATGCTATGCAGTGTCATTTAGGAATTTAGGCTGCTTTGTGGGACATTCTTGTAGAGAAAGTAAATTTAGAGGCAGTAAGCCAAATTGCCTGGGTTTAAATCCTACCTTCACCACTTACTAACTGTATGACACTAAAGGAGGGGAAATTCCAAGACTGTTTCTATTATGTGTAAAAGAAGAAGAAAAAAGGCTAAGTGTACCTCATATACCTGCAAGTGAGAATTAAATGAACACACACACTAAAAGGGTACAGAACAGTCTGATGCATCCTAAGTGCTCAATAAAAATTAGTTATTTAAAAGTAGTAGAGCAATCTAAACATAATAAGATATTTGATTTATTGTAATTTGTTAAATCTGCATGGGCTATATGAAGTTTCCAACATTAAGGGGAAAATGCCAGGATGGATTTTATGTATATGAATCCTAACATTATTTTCAGACTTAATCCGGAAATTTTTAAGTATCCCAAGTAAAAAGTACAAACTGGAAGTTAGGTAAATCTAAAACTCTAATAAAATATACTTCCAAAATCTTGATGACTCGACTATACACTACATAATCACCAGTTATTTTATAATAAGGAATAATTTCAAGATACAGAAAGCAATACATATGGAGCACTGCTGGCTGGGAAAATGTTCTGATTTAATACTGTTTTCTTCCTATCCAAGAAACTTATGCTCTCCATACTACTGAGGTCACTAGGTTTAACACTCAAAAGCCAACAGCATTTTATTTAAAGATTCTTCCCTCCGACAAGTCTTTACTGTGAAACATCTCATTCAAGTAAACTAATAAGCACCATTATAATTCCTCCCATTTTTGGAATAGGGACCAAAAAAATATTCTGTAACTTGCAAACACTTTCTAACAAGTCATAATCTTCCATTCGTGGTCTCATAACAAGTTCTGACAGTTTAAAAAATATAATGAAATGTAAATGTGATTTGATTTACATTTCAAATACATAACACGACTGGCCAATCACTGTCACCTTTTAGAGTAATGTTTCTCAATCACACCACTAACCTTTATTTTAAAAAAACTTTCTGGTACTTGATCATTTTAATTATTCCTTTCAAATTCTAAAACAACATTAAGTATGAGGGCTATACGGGAAAAATCCAGCCATTGTCCATACGATGACAATGGTTGCATGGCTTGATACTTTCTGGACAGCCCTTGTATAATGAAATCTCACCAACACATAAATCATTTTTTCCTTAGAAATTACAGGTTTATTTTAAAGTCAAGTCATTAGTTACTATAATGAAAAGGGTTTCTGCAACTGAACAGTTTAACATGTTAGGGCCATCCTTTTAGATTGTGTAAAAAAGTATCTTTGGACTAGCTTGACAAACTTTTAACAAATCAATAAAAAAGATTAATACCTCTCGTCTAGTATATTGAATCTCATGACTTCATACTAAATGAACCTAAATGATTAAAAAAGAACTAAACTGAAAACATAATAGCTAATAAATTAAACATGACAGGTTTTGAATACACTTTAAATGGTTAACTCCAAATCTTCCCCTTTTCTTAATTTCATTCCTAGGCAGGAAATCACATCTTATGCTTTTAAAATAAACTCTCCATCAGCTTTATAAGGTAAACTCCCATCTACCTAAAGGTTAAGGAATGGGGTTTCCTTAACCTAGAGGTTACGGTTCTGGTTAACTGAGATCACTACACATTCATAATTCTATAAAGATTTCTACTGGAAATCAATTTAGGTATCAACACTCAAGTCCAAACATGATTTTTACCTTTATTAATGCAATTTCAGAATCTTTAATCTCATCTTACTTTTTAATAGTATATGGGGAAAATTATGTAAGATTCATTGTATGACACTGCCTTGGTTACTTTTTGAGTCTATTGCTGATAGGTTTTCCATCTATCTTTCTCACAAGACTAAAGGGGGAATTTTCCTAGCTGTTTGGGCTTTGTGATAATCTCATGTATAGGTAAGCAGTAGTTTACAGAACATGACCCAATACTTAAAAACTGTCACCTTGATTACTGGCCAAACACCGCCAGCAATACGAGTCTCCCCACCCCACCCCCAAATAGTCTTAAATGTCTAGCTCCAATGTACAATATAATACTCCAGAAACTAAAACATGCTTACCTTTACTCCACAGGAGTAAACCACTGGCAGTATCAACTATTAAGACACAGGATAAACACACACAAGCTATGAAAGCAGGCTACGTAGTCAATCTTCCTGTGGTGAGCACTGTTTCCAACACATGGATCAGCAAACCAAGTAACAAACATGTTACATTACCTGAAACCACACTGTTGGAAGTGAAGTAACAGAAACAGATCCCACGCTTCCAGCATCCACTTCAGTGCCCTATCTACTAAAACGTTGAAGCAGAACTAAAGTGAAATAAAACTTAGACTAACAGAAGTTATGTTTCACTCCATCTGTGAACCTGCACACACTTGTGGTGCACATCTTTAAGTGGAATAGGAAAAAAGTTATTATTCTGTTTCTTTTTAAATGCTTTCAAGCATGGCATGTATCACTCGAAGGCTTATAAAATTAACCATCCTACATGTCGGCCATAAATCACAATAATTTCAAAAGTTTTTTTAGGGCAGCCTTACAGATGAAAGAATACCCAGGCAGTAAAAATACACAGTAAATACACACTTACTTAATAGAAGAGGACACATGACTTGAGGAAAAAACCAGGCTTAAGGCAAGTATCTTAAAAATCAACACTGGAAGACTTGTTATTCTCCAATTCCAAATCCAATAGATTAGGTCATTTTTAGTGTCTTTCATAATAGATAAGAATTGAAAATGAACAAATTTTAATGCTACTCCCTTATTTGGTCATCATTGTAAGATTTGGGAGCATCAACTTCTGTAATTAACACTGAAAACCTGTCAAAGTTTCCAAATACTGCTAAAATTCAGACCCATCTATTCAGGGTCTCAACTTTATAGTAAACCCAATTTTACTGAATCGAAGGCCAGTAAAGTTGACATGAGACTGCTCTAAAAGTAATTGTTTTACAAAGCAAACAATATTCAGAATGCCAAGAAGCATTAGGGTATATAGACTATAATCTCAAATATTTAAAACAAAAACATGAGTAGTCCCATTTCTTAAAAATTAGGAGATAACCTATATCACAATTCACTAAATTCCCAAACAGGAGAACTCACACTTGGGTTTTTACACTAATGATTAGATGACTAGATCAAACATCCTGTTATTGGAAAAGCACTGCTGTCCTTTGATAACTTAATGGGACTATTTTGCTTCCTGCCCAAACTAATGCAGACAAGTCAATGTACCTATCTTGCATAATTGTCTAAAAGCAAACACAGTATTATAGTTTTCCACTGATCATGAGATTTCACAAATTTCCTCCAGGCAGTTTTGCTACATAGCATGTATAATTTTGCCAGACACTAATTGTAAATTACCTACCCTAAAAGAACTGCAGCCCCATTGAGAACATGAGTCCACACCAAAATGGTAAATTTCAGTGCAAATGCTTCTAAGTTAAAACTAAAGTTGTTAAAGTTGGAAAGATTAGAATGAGGTGAACTCAGGAAGGCATTTTACTATGGAAATGAGAAATTATTCTAAAGGATACAATAAACTGGAAACATCCACTAGATGTATAGTAAAAATGTTCTTCTAAGAACAGCTTTTTCTTATATTCAAAATTCAAAAAAACTTTTAAGTCTACAACAAATTGATTTCTTAAAGATTTTTAGAATAAAACCACAAACACTTTCTTCTCAAGTGAGAACTGTAAAAAGAAATCCACACAGAAATGTTTAAGAAATTAAATTTAGATGATTTTGTATCTAGTAAGCAGTCTTAAACTCACTATTGAGACTACTATGAAAAGTGCTGCCCAATTTCCCTCAAAGTGGGAGAAAGAAAAAAGAACAGATAGGGTGCCAAAGGCACAGACACCAAAAAGAAGTTTAAAGGTCTTTAGAAAAATATATATATCTGTAGAAGGATGAAACTAGATGATTGAGCAGTAATTTTACCAAGTCAAACATTAGACTTTAAAAATGAAAACATTAGTTGTTAAATGTAAACTTGCTAAACTTAAATGAACCACAGTAAAATCCTATTTTCAGTGGATAATAATTGGTCAGAATCTCAAATGTTCATTAACTATAAACACGTAATTGTCCATTTTTCCTAAGAGGTCACTTAAAAATTTGTTAAAACATTAGGTAGCAGAGCAAGTATAATTCTTACAAGAGTCAAAATAGTGACCTTCAAACCTAAGTTTATGATCCTTTCAAACTACTGAAAATTGTTTACATAAGATATTAAATATGTAATGGCGTAGAAAACTCAAGTACAGTTATAATTTAATCTTAGTTTGCCACTATTAGCAGTGAAATTGAACTATCAGTGTCAAACAGAAGATATAATTTTCATCAAAAACATTTTTATTCTGAATGTAAAACTGACCTTTTTTTTCCTTTTCCCTTTAGCCTACTGCTTCCAGTCTGCTTTATCTTCAATATGAAACTGGACAGATTTCAGTGAATGAGAATATAGTAATAAGTAAAGCTTGTATAAAATTTAAATGTTATCCCAACTGGGCTCTTAAAATAGAATGTAATCTGTACACATATAATTCAACTATCTGCATATTACTGGCTCTCTAAATTCCAATGGCAATGGATACAAACTCGTGGAAAACTCAAATACAATCCTAAAGGCAGAAAGATTGACACTTAAGGGAAGAGAGTGATAAAAAGAGTAAGTCAATCTACCAGCCTTCCAGAGAAGTCATGCAACTGTAAATACAAGTCAACCAATCAACTATAATTATCATTCCAGCCAAATCACACAAAATAAAAAATCTGATTTAAAAGCTGTAGTGAAAAGCCACATCAGCCCACCTCTGAATACATATCTAATTCTTACTAAAGTTGTATTTACAAATATGGTTGGTGATTTAAAAACATACATTTTTGCAAATACATATACACTACACAACTTTTAAGAATTATTGTTTTTTCCAGAATGTTTCAGTATAACATGCAAGACATTTTAAACACACAAGGTTTAATAGCACGTAACCTTCACATTTAGCATTAAACAGAATTCCAAAATTATTTTAACAAAAACAAATCAAATTTGCTATTATAGTATTTTTTCTTGCCCAGTTAAAAATCATTACTAACTATATTAAGCTTTAATTGGCCAAACAGTTACATGCATTACCACAGACGAAAAATCACGTAATGGCATCAGTTTTGCCCAAAGAGCACTCATGATGCCTCAAAACGTTTTATATCCCAGGTACGAGAGCCTAGTGTACTAATGTCTAGAATTTCCTGGGGAAATCAATGGGCAACCAACCAAACACAGCCTCTGCAAGTTATGACTACTGAAACCTTTATAATACAGAAATAAAATGTAAAAGTTTTACCATTCTTCCCGCTGTGCCGTCGCTGCTTCAGTGTGTCGTGGGGAGGAGTTTGAATGGCTAGGGAATTAACAACCGGTACAGCAACCAATCAAAATTCTAGTTTTAGTTTTTGACATTGTTAGGGTTAAAAACTTTTAATTCATTTACACTTCAGTTCAACAGTAGATAACTACAAAGGCAGCTGCTTTGTGATTTGAAAAATCAAGTCTAAAAGAAAGCCTGCCCCAAACAGCAAGTTATACAATTAATCATTTTGATGCCTCTGTCCAAAGAACAGACTTCAGAAAACAAAAACCAAAATATTAAAGGCTTAAGTTTCCAAATATTTAACATATTCCTTTCTTAAATTAAGCTATACATTATTCAAGATTAATTGATTTAGGAAAGCTAGTTTCCCATCCCACCTCAACTTTCCCAAAGTCAGCACATTCAGCATAACAGACAAGTCTGCCTGGGCTGAGATTAAAACCTATCCTATACACTCCAAAACGCTTTTCTCCCCCGTCCAAATATTGTGCTCTTTCCCAATTAAGGAAATCATGTTTTCTAATACTGGATATTAAAGCGGCATTTTATTGTTTTTACCTTCCAACACCCTTCTCCTTGTTATAATGAAAAAATTCACACACACTACAAAAAGGAATAGAAGCGTTAACCCAAGATCAGCAGTCAGTAACGGGAATAAGAGGAACCCGATTTAGTCCCTCCTGCTCCCAAATGCTGCATTTTAATACATTAAGTGCAGCTTTAAGTAATAGATACAACCAAGTCCAATTGGAGAAAGCAAGTTACTACTTAAAAACCTGCAGAAAAAGTCATGCCAAACCACAATATAGGATTTGTCCTTTTTTGAAAGGAGGCTAGTGGGCCGCCTTTAATAGTGGTTAAGAGCGGGAAGGAGAAATCAAGAGACCAAAAAAAAGGATCCTGGACACCGCTGGGGAAAAGGGATTTTGTAAAAATGGGAATCGTACACAAAAAGTAAAATAAGTAAGAGTGCAACATGTATATACAATTGGGGAACCCAAAAGCTGAGAGCGCGAAAAGGGTGCGCTGTTAGAAAAACTGCGGGTGGGGGAAGGGCAGCCACAAGCCGGAGGTAGGAGGTAGAACAGCTCCAGTCAAGTGCAGGCCCCGCCGACCAGGAACTTAACGAAAGCCCATGGGACAAAACCAACGTACCAACAGGCGATTCGCAGAATATCACCTCTCCCAATTTGTTACCTAGTCTGAAAAGTAGGGACTATTTATGCAAGCCGTTGTGCGACAGTGTATAGTGGGAAAACAAAATGATCGAAGAGAAACTTATTCAAAACAGTAAAAAAAAAAAAAAAATCGGCCTCAAGTCGAAACGAGAGGAGCAAAGGTGGACAGCCAACACGTTCCCCAAAACATGTGCTTATAAAAAAACAAATCGTCTCGGGATGCTGGGGTGTGAGCACCAAATAAACCTTACTTAGTCAGGCATAAAGGCTTTTGCATCTGTTTGCGTGATGTCCAAGACTTTAGGATCCAGGCAACGGAGAAGACAGGGAAAAGAAAAAAGGTACCCCTCGACAGGCGGGAAAAAATCCTGGCGGCTAAGTCGGTGGGAGGAGACCCATGGCAAGGGAGGGAAGGAGGGCGGGCCGGGGAGCAGCATGGTGACGGCTAAAGGTGGAAACGTGTATGATGGGGGAGGGGGCGATAAGCAGGCAGGGGGAATGGGATATGAAAACCCCGTGGAGGCAAACGTAGCGAAGGGGAGAACTATGCAAGAAGGCTGCAAAGGGGCCTGGAGAGCGGGCGGAGAGCGGGAACGAGGCCTAATGGCGGAGGATAGGGAGGGGGAGGGGGGGCTAGTTGGGCCTGGCTATCCCCGGCCGCCCCTTACTCACCCTTCATCCTCCTCGTTCTTACTGGCATCGATCTTCGCCCCCTCCGACTCGCCGCTGCCCCCTTCGGTGCCTCCGGCCGCGGTTCCGCCCCCAGTCCCGGCTCCGCTTCCCGCCGCTGCCGCTGCCCCCTGCGCTGCTGCCACCATGGCTCCCTCCTGCTCGCCCGCCGAGCCGCCTACCACCGCCGTTGCCGCCGCCGCCGCCCCGTCCCCACCGAACTGCTCCTCCGACATAGTGCTACTGCCTCCGCTGCCGGAGAGACTACACCCGCCGCTGCCGCGAACCGAAACTAGCAGCAAAGTAATCCCCGCCGCTGCCTCGCGCTCGCTGTACCGCGCGAAGCACACAAGACAGAGAAGGCGCGCGAGGCTGCAAAGGCTCCTGCGCCTCTCCCTGGCCTACCCCCCCTCGCCTCCCACTCTCGCGCAGCGCGCACTCCCTCTCTTCGGCTGCACTAAAAAAGAATAAGCAGCAGCGGCGGCCGCTCTTGCCTCCTCCTCGCTTTAATGGCGCCGCCGCGGACCACCTAAAATGGCCGACGGAAGAACGGCGCGTCCCGGTCACGTGACACGCGAGCGCGCCCTTTGCGCCTCCCCGGCCCCTTCTACCGCTATTCCCCCCCACACCCCTTTCCTCCTTGGTCCCGCCCTCTTGTTCCTTTTTATACCTTCCTCGCACGCGCTGCGCCTCACAGCGTGTGGCCTTTAAAAGGAACCGGAAATGGCGTTCGATAAGGCGGCCGCGCGGGGACCATCGAGAACAAGGACCGCCGCTTCGAATGCTAGAGGGGCTAGAGGTGCCCCTGCCTCCGCCCCCGCCCTTCCGAGGGTTCCTGGAGTCGGCTCACCTACCCACTTCTCACCCACCCCACTCGGCAGCGGGCGGGAGCCGGGGCGTCAGTCCGGGGTGTGGTAGTATCTCCCGGAAGGCGACTGTGCCCCGTGCGTCTGCGGCGTTTGGGTGGGGGAGGGGAGGCGCGCACTCGGCGGTCCCTTCTGTCCTAGAAGTGCCCCGCCGCAGAAAGGAGCCCGCTGCGGCCCCGTCCCTCCGACTCTGTCCAGAGCGGCGCCCTGGGACGGCCGGCTCACCGTACGCGGAGCGAGGCGCCGCAGCGGGCTGCGCGCATGCACGGACTGCCGCAGATTCGTCGCCCGCAACCAGGTGACATTGAAGTTTCCCTGGTTGTCGCCGCAGCGCTGTGGACCCCGACCGGGCGGACCGAGACCGCTGACTATTTGGGCTTGTTTTTCTTTGGAGATTTACTTCCCAAATAAAGTCTTTCCCTTGTCTGCATTTCTACTCAAATTCTTCGTCTAGAGAAGTAGGTAACTTGCATATTTTGAGGAACCGACATTATTTTGCTTGCTTTATTTGAAGATCTTAAAACCTGCCATGGTTCTTTGAAAATACTGTGAGTTGGAAAGTGTTAGATTAACGAAGTGCATTTAGTGATTTGTAGTCCTTGTACTATTAAATAGTTTTAAAATACTATGAGTCATCACGAAGTTTCTGACTTTGTTGTGTTATGGGATTTGTGTGTGTGTTTTAAATATTGCTAGGCGTTTCATGCAGGGTAACAGTAAAGTCCTTTCATAGACCCATTAGAAATCCCAAATGCCTTGCCTAGGAAGTAGATTATTTGGGGATCGGGATTTGTTGCTTTCTGCAAAACACCCAGAAGAAAATGTAGTTTTTAGGTACTCGTTTAGTCAACAAATAATTATTTGCCTGTTTAGCATGTGCCCACTCTCTGGGGAAACAGAGAGTGCAAAATACAGCAAAGAACGCTGAAGAATTTAAATACTTGTTTTCCACTATGTAATTAAATGAATTTGTCTCAGTTGAACACTATCCAAAAATCTCAAAGGAAGAGTAAAATTGTCTAATTTTTTATTATTGGTCCAGTTAACAGAATTTGCACTACAGAATAATTAAAACTCAAGAATACAAAGCAAGACTGAAAACATCTTAAAACTATAACCTGACTGAATTCTTATATTAAGCAAACACCAGGCAATGCCAAAAACGGGTATCTTAAATGAAATTGTAGTGACTTCAGGTGTGTGCCCATCTGTCAAAATAGTAGCCAAAGAGAAAGTGGGCATTGTGCTCAAACCACATTGCAATTTAGAGACCACTAAGATGGCCTAAAGGGAGTTATGTTGAATCTCTTTCTGTCTTCAAGAGTGGATTTTTTTGCTCTTAAGACAGCTTTAGACATGCCCCACCTTTTAGTAATAGACTTTCCCAAAAGGTTCATTTTAATTTACCTGTAGCCCAGTAGTTTCTGAACTTCTTGGAATGTATATTTAAATAAATAGGTATGATTTAAAAACTAACATCATTACTATATGCTACGTGAGTATGTATGGTTCAAATCTCTGCATCCTATGCTCCTATATCAACCTAACAATTCCTCTTAGAAGTCACTGAACTTCAACCCTCGTTTTTTTCACATTCATCTGCCTAGTAAACTATTCATCCTTCAAAACTCTAATCAAACATTGCTTCTGTGAAGGTTTCCCAGACTCCCTGAAGCAGAATTAATTATCCATTCTAACACCCCTTTGTCATTCTGTTATTCTAAATATGCAATTGGACCTTCACGTTGCATTCTTAATTCCAGACGTAGCTTTCTGAGGTAGCCTGTGGGTAGTGTGGTCTTTGTCAGCTTTCACTGTGGCCAGGGCCAAAAAGTGCGCAAGGTGGTGGTGCAGCCCAACAACCACATCTTCAGATACTCCCAAGATACGTAATTCAAGTGTGGCCCGTGAGCAAGAGAATATGCAGATAGAGGGCTGTATCATTGATTTTGATGAGTATATGAACCTTGTATTAGATGATGCAGAAGAGACTCATTCTAACACAAAGTCAAGAAAACATCTGGGTCACATCATGCTAAAAGGAGGTAATATTACTCTGCTCCAAAGTGTCTCCAACTAGAGATGACTAATGAAGTGAGAAATTGTTGAGAAGGCAATACAGTTTGTGTTTTTCTTAGGTGTCCTTTGTTGAGAGTATAATTCTTAAACATTTATATGTCTTGCTTTCATTACCCTTATATTTTTACCAGATGACAATCCTGGTAAAAACAATCCTGGGATTGTTTTTATTAAAAAATTTAAATTGTTTCTTCCTAAAAAATAATTATACTAGCTCATGAGTTCCTGGAGAACAAAGACAATGTGTTCTGTGTATCCTCTCTATCTCACAAACATACACATATGTACACATAGTAGACTAATTGCCAGTTGAATTATTGAATGACAAAATACTAGGTATTTCCAACTTGCTGCATTTGGGGCCTTTCAAGCAAACTAGGTATGCTTCCAGGGGCTCCTCTCCCCATTTCATTTCTGGCATAAGAACACTTCCTCAAACCACTTGCTGACATGAAGTTCCTTACGAAGGAGAAAACTCAACTTTTATCCCACATTCCAGGTCAGAATTTAATGTTTAAGTGGCTGAATATTGTATATTGGCACTGTATTAGACGAGCTCAAACCACTGCAAGGAAGCAGTATCCCCTCTCAATGTCCATGATATCAAAAATTCCAGTGCTTAAGGAGGTTCCAGTGTGTTTCAGCTAACACACTGAAATACTGGATCTTCATTGAATTCAGCCTTTGTGAAGCAATAACTGCAAAAACAAAACAAAACAAAAACAAAAACTAGAATACTTACAAGACGCAAAAAGTCATTTTGAGATTGAAACTGGTATCACTTTCACCTAGGACAAGATGTACAGACACCTAAGTCAAGGAGTCGGTTTTAATCTGCTAAATATACTCCACAAATGGTGCAAGCATATCCTACGCTCAAAATTTTTTTTAAGCTAGAATGTGTCTTTTATTCAGTAACCTAGAATGAACCATGTCCAGAAGAAACAACAGAAAACTCATTTCCTATACAAGATACACACTTGAGCTCTTCTATACCACTTACTTGGAGAAGACCCTCAGTAGAATTTAAGGATTTTGTTGAATTAGCTTGTGTTTGGACGAAGTGACCTATTGCCCATACAGTGAGCAAACTATCATTCCTGGGTGTCAGGAAGTCTCACTTTACACGAGAAAACAGAGGTCTCATCACTGTGGACTGTCAGGTTTTTTACTACAGCAAGTAAGTCTATTTTAGAGTCTGAGTTCTGCTTAACCACACAGATGTCAATATGGTGTCTGTAGACTCAAAAAATAAATTAAAAACTAGCTCAAAAAGGACTCAATAAGAAAAATGTCATCTCACTCCAGACCTGCATGTCAAACTGCCTTCTCATCATCTCCACTTAAATGTCCTAGAGGCATCTCAAGCTTTAGATGTCTAAAACTGAACTCTCCCTTCCCAACCACTTAGTTCCTTTGGTCTTCCTCTTATTAAATAAAACCTCCACCCACCATGTGCTCCTGGCAAAATTCAGGGAGCCCTTGATATCATCCCACCCACCCAATCAACCAACTCCTACCTCCAAAACATACCATGATTCATCTAAGTGCGTCTTAGAACAAAAATAGTGGGGTTATTTCTAATAGATTCATTCACATGCAACACGTGGCACAGGTGTATTTCGGGTGCTGAGAATATAACAGAGTCCAAAACAGATAACATCTTTGATCCCATGGAACTGACATTCCAGTGAGAGAGGCAAACAACAGACAAAATAAGATGTGTAATATAATTTTAGGTAGTGTTAGGAAGAAAAAAAAGAATGAAGTGCTAGAGATACATTGTGTACTATTTTAGATAGTTAGGGAAAACTCTTTAAGGAAGTAACTTTGAGTAAGCCCTGAAGGCAGTGACAGAGAAAGCCACATGCATACCTTAGGGAAGACTGCAAGGCAAAGGTAGGGGTGTACTTGGCACTGTCAATGAACAATGGAGGCCAGTCTGGCTGAATACAGTGAAGGGTAGAAAGCATAATAGATCATACCTGAGCGATATCGGGAACGAGATCACCCAGAGCCTTGTAAAATGCAGTTAGCATTCTTTCATTTTAAGTGTGATGAGAAACAGGGTTTTGAGCAGGGGAAGGGCATGACCTGATAAACTTTTTTTTTCTTGTTTTTTGTTTGTTTGTTTGTTTGTTTTCCATGTGGGTAGTTCCCTGGCTGGGAATCCAACCCAGGCCGAGCATTGACAGCGCCGAAGCCCAGCCACTACACCACCAGGGAACTCCCCCTGACAAACTTTTAAGGGCCAGAACAATCTAGATAATTATACTCTGGATTCTAATAATCCAGATCATTCTGGGTGTACGGACAATGGATTGTGGGAAGGTGTCAGGGAAATGAGTTAGAAGGCCACTGTCATGAGGCTTCAGGGTTGATTTGTTCAGACAAAGCAAAATCTGCAAATAAGGTGTTATTTAAATGTGATCACATGACTTAATCTTTTTCTAGAATGACGTTTTCTACAAAGAAAAACATGCTTTAATGACAAGGGATCATTAAAAATAAAACAAGAATTGAATCTTGATATTTCCAATAAAGAATAAGACTATTTTCATTAAATTCAGAATTTTGTTCTGCTTTTTCTTCCCTTTTTTGAAGCTCTGGGATGAAGTTTTGGTTAGTTACTGCAGCTAGGGTTTGTGGAGAGCCTTTTCAAAATCCTGCCTCAGGCATTGCAGTAAGTACAGGCTCTCCTCCCTAAACATCTGCGTTCCTGTCCTACGTTCCTGTCCTACGACTAGGGCGAGCAAATTGGTCCACAAGTGAGGCAGGCGCTTGCAGGCGGATGTCTTGTGGTGTGCCGTGGGGCCAAAGGGTATGTATTTTTCAATAAATATCACGCAACACCACACTTATAAACGAAATATATAGCCTTGTGTAATTGCAAATGATTCATGTAGTGAATACAACCAACTTCAGGAATGAGACAAAGACTCAGAAGGGGATTCCCTGTACTAGAGAACTGGTTGTAAGTCCAAGCGGTCGTTAAACACAAAGGTCATTAAGTGAGCAGTGGCTGTACAATATTTTGACTTGAACTGAGTTCTGGCATCTTGGATACTACAAACTTTTTTCTTTTTCCAGGGACCAAGGTTGAAGCCAATTAGTATCAGTTTCTGTTTCATAATGTACTTTTAAGTTTCTTTTAACTGCTAATTTTATAATTATCCTACTTAACCGTATTTTGCCACGTATAATGTGCACTTTTTTGCCCAAATTTGTGAGGGAAAAATAAGGATGCGCGTTATACATGGGGGGTACTAATTCTGTATCTATATCAATGTTTTTAATTCTTTTATTTATGCTTATGAGTTAAAACTGTGACTCTAGAGTGCAATAACGATATCTGTGTTGCAAAATAATATCCTAGAATTCAATAATCAGTTTTTAATATAAAACATTTTTATACATAAAATTTCTTATTCCTTGTAACTATTCTTGTGTTTTGTCATTATTTGTTACATAAATTTTTTTTTAATGTGGGAATCGAACCCAGGCCGCAGCCAAAGCCTTAGCCACTACACCACCAGGAAACTCCCATAAAATTTCTTGTATCATAATATGTTAAAAATAAATGCTAAAATTCCTTTGTAATAAATACAAAAAACAAGAACCTAAATATAAACAAATAAAAATTTGAATTAAAAAATTAAAACAAAAGTTTTTTCCTGCAAGTTTGGGCCGAAAACATGAGTGTACGTGATTCACGGGAGAGCATTATACATGGCAAAATACAGTAGTTTGTAGCAGCCACAGTTCAAGGGAATACAGAATTATCAAAAGGGAACATGATACAGAAAACCTGGGGTTTTCAGATTAAGGTTCAACTAGCAAATATTGAAAGCCTAAAAAAAAGGTTAGGAATGTGCTTCTTGTA
The DNA here is from genome assembly GCA_004026885.1 of Lyroderma lyra. Taxonomy (NCBI): domain Eukaryota; kingdom Metazoa; phylum Chordata; class Mammalia; order Chiroptera; family Megadermatidae; genus Lyroderma; species Lyroderma lyra. Next base: position 1,685 of record PVJL010008115.1, on the reverse strand, counting down.
CTGGGGCTACTTGGAGCCTTGTCCTTCGTTGCAGTGGCTCTGAGTTATTTGACATTCCTTATCCCATACAAACCGCATGACGATAATCACTTCCATACACCAGGACTGAGAGTTCTCGAAACAGTTGCTCAAAAGTCACACTTTAAAAAAGTGAAACATAATTAATCATTCCTCTGGCCAGAGTAGGAGGGGTTTATTCTGTTTTAACTGGTTCATGTCCTGATGTTTTTAGACATGTGCCGTTTGGGGCCCCCCAACATCAAGAATTTCCCTTTTCTTACTGATAACATAGAAGAAGCCAGGTGAGCTGGCACAGGGACTAGAGAACAATGAGTCAACTAAGTAGAATGAACTCATCACCCCTGGTCACATCATTTGGTTTGGGAAGGTCACCAAGCCTAAGTTGGCCACTTACATTGAAGAACTTCCCTTTGGCTTTTGAGGAAAGAAATACTCTCCTACAGACTGGCCATTCCTAACCTGAGAAGCATGTGGCTGAAGGAACCACCAGTGGCCATTCTGCAACAGAAAGATGCCTGAGAAATTAGGAATCGAACAGCAATGAAGCGATACTGAGACGGACAGACCAGTATCGTCTGATTCTTGTCAGATTCTTTAAACTACCAGATCAATTTCTGCCTACAGCTTTCCTTGCCTCTAGATGTAGTTGACTCAATAAATTCCCTTTATTAAGCCAGTTTGACTTGCCAGTTTGTCTCTCAAAATCAAAAGTATTTCAACCATGCTCAATTGTTGGTTGTCAGCTTTATATTATAACCACCCACCTACACCATCTCTGCTTTGCAGAGAAGCCAGAAACATGTCCCCAAATCCCCTTCCATTATGGTTCTGGGTAAGAGTTTGCCAATGAGAAGTACTCATAGTAGATTTGGAAGGCAGGGAAAAGAGATTTTATTTGGGGCAGCTTCACAGACTTCTCCCAGGAGATTGTGACAGTCTCCAGCTTCTCAGATCTCACCACAAGCTCTCACGTTGCAGTTGTGGCAGCCAAACAGACTTCTGTGCAAACTCCTGCTTTGCAGTCAAGGTGACCATAAATGGCAGCTTCTCTGACTCCTCCCCAAGTTCTGCCTTAATAGCTCTCCCAGGTGGAGTTCCCTGATGGTGTAGTGGCTTAAGGCTTCGGCACTGTCAGCGCTGCGACCTGGGTTCGATTCCCAGCCAGGGAGCTACCCACGTGCAAAAAAAAGAAAAAAAAATTCCTCTGGGAATTCTGGCTTCTTCATTGGCTCCAGTGCTTCCAACCAAAGTCATGAGCGAATGTTCTCTAAGCGTTCTGCGGCAGCTCCCAGATCTTTACTCCTCTGGCTTCTGCATTCACCTAACCCTCAGACTCTACATTTTTATTCCAGAATACTTACAGTGGCTTTGTTTTCCCCACTGATTATTGGTAATGGAAATGGTTTCCAGGAGGTGCTGAACTTTAAGGATGACAATTGTTTCTCTGAGACCATTAGATTTAAAGGTCCCTATTGCTAGTGATAATGGTATTATTGCTAGTAGTCCATGGCATGAAATGGCAAATCATTAATTATCACCTTGGACTACCAAGAAATTGCTGCAATATAGTGGAACTAAAGCGTACAAGGATTGTGGAGTGAGCAGCTATTTCAAATTACACTGGAGAAATTAAAGAAAATGATCATCTCAAAAAAAAAAAAAAA
>PVJL010008114.1:0-70027 GCA_004026885.1 Lyroderma lyra | reverse complement strand
CATCCTTGTGCTCCTGGGATGAATCCCACTTGATCATGATGTATGATCTTTTTGATGCATTGTTGTATTCTGTTTGCTAATATTTTGTTCAGGATTTTTGCATCTGTGTTCATCAGAGATATTGGTCTATAGTTTTCTTTTATTGTGTTGTCTTTGCCAGGCTTTGGTATTAGAGTAATGTTGGCCTCATAGAATGAGTGAGGAAGTATTGCTCCCTCTTCAATTTTTTTGAAGAGTCTGAGGAGGATAGGTGTTAATTCTTCTTTGAAAGCTTGTGAGAACTTGTTGGTGAAACCATCTGGTCCCGGGCTTTTGTCTTTAGGGAGATTATGTATAGTCATTTCAATCTCGTTGCTATTGATTGGTCTATTCAGATTATCCAGTTCTTCTTGGTTCAGTCTTGGTAGGCTATAAGTTTCTAGAAACTTGTCCATTTCTTCTTGGTCGTTAAATCTAGTGGCATGAATTCCTTCATAATATTTTCTTATAATCCTTTGTATTTCTGTGGTATCAGTGGTAATTTCTCCCCTTTCATTTCTAATTTTGGATATTTGTGTCCTTTCCTTTCGTCCTTTGATTAGTCTTGCCAGGGGTTTGTCAATTTTGTTGACTTTTTCAAACATCAGCTCTTCATAATATTAATTTTTTCTATTGTCCTTCTGTTCTGTAATTGGTTTAGCTCTGCTTTAATTTTTATTATTTCTTTCCTTCTGCTGACTTTGGGGTTTGTCTGCTCTTCTTTTTCTAGGTCTTTAAGATGGGATGCTAAGATGTTTGCTTGTGATTTTTCTTGTTTCTTAAGATAGGCCTGTAATGATATAAATTTCCCTGTTATTACCGCTTTCGCTGTTTCCCAATAATTCTGATAAGTTGTATTTTCATTGTCATTAGTTTCTATATATTTTTAATCTCATCTTTTATTTGTTCTTTTGTCCAGTCCTTTTTAAATAAGCTGTTGTTTAATCTCCATGTATATGTGGTTTTTTCTGCTTTCCTTTTACAGTTGATCTCCAATTTCAAAGCTTTGTGGTCTGAGAATACACTTGGTATGATTTCTATCTAGAATTTGCTGAGGCTACTTTTGTGTACCAGCATATGGTCTATTTTTGAGAATGTTCCATGCGCACTAGAAAAGAAGGTGTAGTCTCTTTTTGCTGGATGAAGTGTCCTTTCTTGGTGTATTTTGGTGCATCCTGGTTGGGAGCATATATGTTGATTAGTGTCAACTCTTCTTGCTGTTGCATTGTGCCTTTTATCATTATGTAATGAACATCTTTGTCTTTTACTATCTCTTTTAACTTGAAGTTTATTTCATCAGATATCAGTATGGCCACTCTTGCTTTTCTCTGGTTACCATTTGCTTGGAGTATTGTATCCCATCCTTTCACTCTGAGTCTGTGTTTGTCCTTACAGCTGAGGTGTGTTTCTTGGAGGCAGCATATGGATGCATTCTGTTTTGTAATCCAGTCTGCTACTCTATGTCTTTTTATTGGTGAGTTCAGTCCATTAACATTTAGAGTGATGATCGATATGTGAGGATTTCCTGTAGCCATTATTTATTTCTTTTTTGCTTTTGTTTGTTTGTTTCTTTATTTTTGTTTCTTTCTTGTTGCCCCAACTTTGTTCCATTTTTCCTGATGTTTTTTTTCAGGCTGAAGAGCCTCCTTCAGCATTTCTTGGAGTGCTGGCCTCGTGCTGGCAAATTCCCTCAGCTTCTGTTTGTCTGAGAAGTTCTTTATTCCACCTTCATATCTGAAAGATAATTTTTGCTGGATAATTCATTCTTGGGTGGAAGTTTTTCTCTTTTAAATTTTTGAATATTGGGTTCCACTCTTTCCTGGCTTGTAGAGTTTCTGCTGAGAAATCTGATGCCAGCCTGATGGGTTTTCCTCTAAAGGTTATAGTTCTTTTTTCCCTGGCTGCCTTGAGAATTGTCTCTTTGTCTTTAGTTTTGGACATCTTTAGTACCATGTGTCTTGGAGAAGATCTGTTGGGGTCCAGGTATCTGGGAGACCTGGTTTCTTCTTGAACTTGGGGTTCCAGATCTTTCCATAGGTTTGGAAAGTTCTCATCTACGATTTGTTTGAGTATGTTCTTTGTAGATTGCTCTGCCCCCTCTTCTATTCCTATTATCCTGATGTTTTTTTGTCTCATGGAGTTGGATAATTCTTGCAGAGTTTTTTCAATCTTTTTGGTTCTATATTCCCTCTCTTCCTCTTTCTGAGCTGTTTCCATGTTCTGGTCTTCATTATCACTAATTCTTTCCTCCTTCTGGTTGGTCCTGTTTCCTATGGCAGTTATTTCATTTCTCACTTCTTTTATGGTATTATTTATTTCTCGTATTTCCGTCTCAATCTTTCTTATGTTTTGAATTTCTTTGTTAAATTGTTCTTTTTGTTCACAGAGTTCCTTTTTTATGTCGTTTATATCTTTTTTATATTATTTATCTCAGCTATGGTGCTCTGCCAATAGGTTTTCATTTCTCTCACAGCCTTTAGAATGGCTGCTTTAAATTCTCCGTCACTTAAATGAGACACTTCCAGTTGTAACAAGCTATCTTCTGGGTAAATTTCATGTTCTTTCCGAGGAGTTTTAGTTTTTAAGGAATTCATCCTGTCTGCTGGGTTCTTCCTCTTTGACATGAGGGCTTTATGTTCAGTCCCCAGATTATTGCTTTTGTCTTGCTGTAGGGCAGACACTAGGTGGTACTGGGTGTCAAGTTTTGGGGGAAAGGGGGCTGTTTGTTTCTTGTTTCTGATCTTCTACTGCGTTTGGAGGCTATGCGCATATATTCTGGGGAGAGGCCAACAAAAGGCTTTCCAAAGGCGGCTCTGCCTTCTGCCCATTGCTGGGGAAGCTGTTTCAAGGCTTGTTTTTGCTAGCTGGGGTGAATGCTATCAAATCAGTCTTTCTTCCCAGCCCTGATTCAGTACCTGGCTGTCTAAAGGCTCACACTGCTTTCAGAATCCTCGGGTGCACGAGGAAGTGCATGCTGCATAAGTTCAAAGCTGTGGGCCTGGCCTGAGAGAGCAGGGTCACCTTTGCAGCGGTCTGGGAACAGGAACTGCAGCCCTGTGTAGGTCTCCAGGGGGCTTAGAGCTGTGGTGTCATCTTTGCAGTTCAGAGTCCTCCCTCATCCCTTCTACCACTCAAAAGTTCCAGAGGCTGACTCCCAAACTCCTTCCGTCCCCAGCTCCCCAGTCTCTCTCCCCTCACCCAAACTGCGCAGCTCCGAATAGTCAACAGGGATTGTGTCCTGTGTGGTCTGTCTCTGCTCCCTTCCCTCTCCCCGACTCGTCCCCTTCTTGCCAGCCTTCAAGTGTTTACTTGTGATTTGAGGATTTCTCAACAGCCGTTTTGTCACTCAGGGTCCTCTTTCTTGGCTCCTGGATGGCCGTTCAATTGTGTTTTCTGGGAGAGGTTTTAGGGACCTCTTCTCCAGTCGCCATCTTGTCTTCTCTGTTTTTCTTTTTTGAGACTACTTCAACTATTCAGGGTTTTTTGTTATTTCATGCACATTTTAGATTTTTTTTTTCAATTTCTTTGGAAAATGCCAGTGCAATTTTCATAGGGATTGCATTGAATCTGTAGATTACTTTGGATCGTATGGGCATTTAAACATTAATTCCTCCAATTTATGAACATGGAACAGCTTTCCTTTTATTTGTGTTATTCAATTTCTTATATCACTGCCTTGTAGTTTTCAGTGTACAGGTCTTTTACCAGCTTGGTTAAATTTATTCTTAAGTGTTTTATTCTTTTTGATGCTGTTGTAAATGGTATTTTCTTAATTTGTCTTTTTGATAGTTCATTGTTGGTGTATAGAAATGCAACCAATTTTTGTATATTGATTTTCAGCTTTAATGAATTTATTAGTTCTAACAGTTTTCAGTAAAATCTTTAGATGATATCTTATCATCTACACATAGTGACAGTTTTTCTTCTTTTCTGATTTGGATGAGTTTTATTTCTGTTTCTTGTCTAACTGATCTGGCTATAACTTTCAATACTATGTTGAATAAAATTGGTAAGAGTGGGCATCATTGTGTTATTCCTAGGCTGACCAGAGGTACCATTTAAAATGGGACAGAAAACATGGTACTGTCCCATTTCAAACAGTATGAATGGTCAGCCTACTGACATCTTGAATTTAGTCCAGTGATACTAGGCTGACCATACATACCATCTGAAATTGAACTGTGCTGTTGTTTTCTGTTCCATTTAAAATGGTATGTCTAGTCTCCCTACTCCTGATCCAAGGGGAAAAGTTGTCAGCATTTCACCATTTGGTATGATGTTTGCTGTAGGTTTGTTATATGTGGCCTTTATCATATTGAGATATGTTTCCTCTATACCAAGTTTGTTGAGAGTTGAAATATTTTATATATTAAATAATACATCCAAAGATGTTGGACTGTGTGAGCTGATTTTATTTCTGTAGCAGACATCAGGATATAAATTATGTCAGTTTTATATATTTCAAAGGGATCATTCATTGGGATTCTTAGGATGTCATGGTTAAGTAAATCAAACCAAGGCATTTCTTACTCTAATGGTAGTTATACATAGAACGACTGTCATAAAGTCATAGTTTTTTACAGCAGAGTAAATTTAAATAAAATTTCATAACTGTACCTCTCCTTCCCCTGTCTGCATTTAGGTATTTTCATTTACCAAAGGTAAATCCTTGCCAAGAATTCAACTGGACATGATGTGTACCTTGATGGTGTGAAATCAGCATTTCTTGACAACCTTTCACAGCCAATCCACACAAATTTCACATTTATAAACATGGTCTTACTTTAAAGGTGGTAATGGGGTTATTAAAATTTGGGAGCAGGTATAGCTTGAGAAACATATTGTAAACCTACTATTTAATACAAATTATCAAACTTAAAATTGGCCAAATTGTTTTTAGGATCTATGTAGAAGATGGAATAAAATACAAGTGGTGGTCCAGCAAGGCTAACATTCAAAATTAAAGGACAGATAAAGAGTTCCTCAAATAAAGAAAAGCTAAGGGAATTTCTCACCACCAAATCAGTACTACAAAGAATGTTAGAGGGACTTCTTTAAGATGGGAGGAGGGATTAGAGGGTGGATAAAATAAAGGAAAACGATGGAGAAATTTAGTTTGATTGTTAAGAGAAAATTGAAAGCAACAAAGAAAACTCATGAACACAGTCAATAATTTAGTAGTTACCTAAGTGTAAGTGGGGAGGTGGTTGGAGAAGATGGGACAGGGACACAAATATGTGGTGATGGAAGAGAACTGACTCTGGTTGATGAGCACATAGTATAACACATAGACAATGTAATGTAGAATTGTACATCTGGGACTTATGTAATTTTTACTAATCAATGTCACCCCAATAAATTTTTAAAAAATAAAAATTTAGAGAAGCAGAGAAAGAAAATACAAGTGGTGGTCAAGAAATTTATGGAATGAAGGGGAAGGATAAAAAAGCCTATTTATTATTTTTCATTTTCAATATATTTACCCTTAACCCTAATACATGTTTCAGTTCTTTTAATAAGTCTATTTATATACTTGGAATAAAATATTTTCTTTGCCCTCAAAATATGCTGAAATTGTGGCTTTATTCCCTGTAAATTTCTTCCCTCTAAGCCTTTTATTCATATTTGGGAACAAACAATAGTTTGATAGAGCCAGGTTTATACTGTACGGTGGGTGGTTTAACAAGTGGAAGCCACAGTCATGAAGAGTAGCCATTGTAACATTGCTATGGTGCACGGGCACGTTATCATGTAAAAGCAGCACCTCTTTGGTCCATTTTTCTTCTTTTTTCTCTTCCACAGATTCTTTTAACTGTTTAAGCAGACTGGAATAATACTCTCCAGTTATTGTGGCACCCTTATCCTTGTAATCAATCAGCAGGATACCCTCTATATCCTAAAAAATAGTAGTCATAATTTTTCCAGCCATTTGCAACACTTTGAACTTCTTAGGGGGTGGAGTACACTTTTCATGCCACTGTATGGACTTCTGCTTTGTTTGACTCAGGCTCATAATGATGAACCAAAATTTCATTTCCAGTGACAAACAATCCAGTTCAAAATTCATCTTTGTTGCCTCTGCAGAGGTCCAAAAATTGTCCTGCACTCTTGATATGTTGTTGTTTTTGAAGCAGTGTGAGCATTTTCAGTACCCATCTTGCACTGACTTTTGACATCCTTAGATGCTGATGGAGAATATTCAAAATGGTTGTAGGTGATACTCCAATCATTTCTGCAAGCTGCTTTTAATTCAACCTGGCATCTTCCATTACAAATGTTTCAACTTTTGATAATGTCTGAATAAGTGGTCTCGACAGGGCATCCTGGATGGAGGTCATCTTCAGTAGGCTCTCTGCCTTGCTTGAAAAGGCTATGACACTGTAAACCATGGATTTCCCAGGGCAACAATCCCTGTAAACTGCTAACATCTCTTCAAAATGGTTTAAGTTATTTTTCCTAGTTTTGCGAGGAACATAATGACAACACGAAATTTGATTTTATCCATAATTGGGGTTTTCTTCATGTTTGACATGCTTTTTGGTGACATCTGAAAGAAAATGGACACAAGTTGGCTGATATTTAGCATTTATACTTATAATAAGTCACAAGATCAAACTGTTGCACTAGTACTCCCACCTCTCCAATAGCTCCCCATTTTGGGAATTTCTTGACCAACCCTTGTATAAACATTGTAGGGGGCAAGAAAAATTGTTCTGAGGAATCAGAACCCATCATCAGCATTTTGACTAAGTTTGAGGTGAGTAAAGGATGTCATAAATAATACTTTCGGGGAAAAACTCTAAATTTGAATATGAAATCATGCTGCATATTATAACAATATTCGTCATGTACTGAGTGCTTTGCAGGTGGGCCCAGGCACCACAAGTTAGATATCTTCATTTTACAGATAAGAAAACTGAGGCTAGTGTCAACAAACAAGTGGCATTTTAAATTATGATTTAAAAACTCAGGTTTTATTGTATATATTCAAGTGATTCTCTTATCTTTGGAGAAATGTAAATAAGTCATTCTGGATAATTTTATTTTCTAGTGGCTAAAGATCTATTCACTCAGGAAGCTAAACATAATTGAAAGCTTTCTAATATTATATTACACATTTTCTTGCTTCTTTTGTTATACTGAATGTTTACAACATTTTCCTGAAAACTCAATATTAACATGGGTGATACTATAAATGTGATGATACTTCCAGGGTCTGAACTGTGTGGGGCTCCGGTGCCCCATTGTAGTGCTTTTCCAGTTTGCTCATCAGAGCATAATTTTTTTTGCCATCCCTGGTGGTGGCTGTTACTGTGCTTGTGTTCCTTTCACTGCCTTAAAGGGAAATTCCCAGGGACTTGGAAACTAAATAATTCAACCAGTTAGAATTGTATGTAAAGTAAAATTAATAGGCCTGAAGGGTTGGCCCAGAAGGCAAGCATCAAGATTCCCTAACTTCCATTTTTATGTTACTGCACTCTGATTAAATACCTCTTAAGTGTAATGTTGTGTCCCAGATAAATGAGTGTGCCATTTAAGTGAGTTCCAAGTGAGGTACAATGAAACTTTCATTAAAACAAGACATTTGCTTGCATGCATGATTTTTACTCACTGATCCTGACTGATCGCACTTAAAATTTGCAACAAACTAAATTTTACTGCTGAAGAAATATTTTAAATACTCATTTAACATTTGTTTATAATGTTTTACTTATAATAGAATGTTTTTGGTTCAAAAGTCTTTGCTACACATTTGATAGATTTATCAAATCTTCCTTAAGAAAATAACTGTAGTATAACTTTGGATGAGTTTTAATGTACTTGCAGGTGAGTAACTATTAAAATGAGGTCATATGGTGTAGCCAGCTATCTTAGTTCATTCAGGCTGCTGCAAAAGAATACTATAGACTGGATGGTTTATATAATTAAAAAAAATAAAAACCAGACATATTTCTCACAGTTATGGAGGCTAGGAAGTTAAGAGCAAGGCCCCAGCAGATTCAGTGTCTAGTGAAGGCCCACTTCCTGGTTCATAGATAGCTGCGTCCTCACATAGTGGAAGGGGCAAGGGAGCTTTCTGGGGTTTCTTTTAACAAATGGATTAATTTCATTCACGAGGGCTCAGCCCTTAAGACCTAATCAACTCCCAAAGGCCCAATCTTCTAATACGATGGTTTTGGGGGTTAAGATTCAATATATGAATTTTGGGGGAACATAAACATTCAGTTTATAGCATAAACTTAACACAGTATGGGAATGATAAAGGATGTTTGTTATCGGAACATGAATTCAACATAAATTTGAGTAATTCCAATTAATCAGGTATTTACTCTATATGTAAAACAAAAAAAGTTCATTGTTACCCTCTCATCTACTGCAGCAGCAGTTCTCAACCTGTGGGTCGCGACCCCTTTGGGGGCCAAACGACCCTTTCACAGGGGTCACCTAAGACCATTGGAAAACACATATCAGATATTTACATTATAATTCATAACAGTAGCAAAATTAGTTATGAAGTAGCAATGAAAATAATTTTATGGGGGTCACAACATGAGGAACTGTATTAAAGGGTTGTGGCATTAGGGAGGTTGAGAACCATTGTACTAGAGGAAGTTAAAGCTAGCCTGTTAAGCTGCCTGACAGGAATACTAAATGTCTGAATTGGTATCAATGATTCTGTATCCAGTTCAACTTTCTAATTTAACACACAGGGAAAGAAATGTTCAGGAATTTGTGAAATTTGTCCACAGATAGATGCACTTTGAGCTGAGTCAACTGTAGACCTGAGTTTTTTGTGTTAACACAAACATGTCTTTCATTTATGTGGACATTCACAAGTTAAAAAGCACCTCCTTAACTCTATTACCTTTATTATGCAATATAGACAAACTGATGGAGATAGCTTCCCTTCTCTTGCCTTTGTGTGTGTGTTTATGCACACATATACAATATCTAAATATGTGTGTGTGTGTATTTGTGTGCATGTATGTATATATACATATATATGTATATATATGTATATGTGTGTGTGTGTATATATATGTATATATGTGTGTGTATATATATGTGTGTATATATATATATATGAATATATGGGAGAAATAGCACCACATTTCAAGTTACCCTTGCAGGTTAAACCTTGGCAGACACAAAGTAGAGAATCATCTTTGGTTTCAGAATTCCTGACTTGCTATTGATACTTCAATACTAAAGCATTTAGTGTTTACATTTTAAAAAGGCATGGGAATATTTCTAGGCTACTCTTTAATGAGTCTCATTTTGAGACAGAATGGTGAGGTTGGTCAGCTGCTCTTCATGTAGTTTTTTTTAGTAAGTCCTTCAAAGAATAAATAGTGACACCAATTCATCTCTCCTTGCAGCATTTTCCTATCTTATTATTTTTCTTTGTTGTAAGGTTAAATATAAAGGCATGGTTATAGAGACATTATAAAGATAAGGGATAGAGGACGTATCAGATATTAAACTGATAAGAACAGATACTACACTTGAAGTCACATTAGGTGGTGAACTTATTATACATCAAGTTGACAATGCACTGTAGAATTATATGCCTGAAACCTATGTAATCCTTGCTAACAGATGTCACCCCAATAAGTCTAACAATAAAAATGAATTAAAAAAAAAATAAAGATAAGGGATATCATGTGAGGGATGAATCCAAAAACACTATGAAAATTATAATTCCAAAGTCAGGGGCAGGGGAGAGGGCAACATACTCTTTTCACAGAGCTGTTACACATAATGCAACTGTCCTCAAAAGTAGGAATGGAACAAACTAGGCATTCAAGTGAGAATGAAACTGGTGTCGTGGCTTTATAGTTTTTAATGTCTTCAGAATTAGGCTGGGCATCAAGCATCTTTTCCAGAATAGGCCACATTAGATAAGTCCAATTTGGTTTTCAAGGCTTTAGTCATCTCCATGACCAGCAGTTCGTGGAGGGAAACACCATCATGGGAGTATACCCAATTTTTCCCAGTCCAGTCATAGCGCTTAGGTCCACTGCAAGACAAAAGAGACACATAGTACAGAGCACAGCACTTTAGAAGAAACACTGATTCCACAGAAGCTACCACCAAGAATTGATTGGAGTCAAACTCTAGTATGTAATACTTAGGAGGCATATATTTGACTACTTGCCTTAAGGGTCATTCTGTTTAAGAATAATTACACAATTTGTACTCTGGAAAAATTCACAGAACAATTTGCAACACTGAAAAACATTTTAATTCTTTTGAGGGTTAGGAAAACAACTTGAGGCCAAAGGGAACAGGGTAACTGGCCCACACAGGGTAAAACCCCTCAATTTCAAATAAACTATGTCTAAAAAGCAATAAAATTAGTGAATAAGGGTTTTGTTGGAAATACAGTGATTTCTGGAGTTTTATTGAATTTTAACATATTTCCTAGATGAGACCGAGAAGAAGAAGGTATAATGCTTTATTTATTTGATAAATAATATAATCTTAACTGTTGGGGCATGAGAAGAGTTAAATGTTTTAAAAATGCAAACACTATTAGGCTTACAAAGAATTCCAGGGGTAGTTATATTTGGGCCTTTCCCAATCCACAGTCAATACTTTGTCTTTGGAAGTGTTAATGAATGACCTGCAAAAGTTAGCCTAAGCTTTTTTTGTGCACATCTCTCTTTTATTTCCTTATAACAACTTTAACAGCAGACAGAAAGAGGTGGGACTCTTCTTTCCCTGTCTGTTGAGATTTAACACAGGCCATCTCCCATGCAATCTTTTATTCCACTAGATCAGTGGTTGCCAAACTTTTCCCACTTGTGTACCCCTTTAAAACCCATTTCTGTAAATTGTATCCCTTGTTTTTAAAAGTTGTTTTTAAATATTGACACTTTTGTTCAGTGCCTATCTTAATGGAAAATAGTGCAAATGAGATAAGTTAGAAAAGAAAAATTACTACATTAAAAGCACAAACCACAGATTCAATTTTACAATATTCATAACATGTTAAATACTGATAATAATGATCAAGTATTTAACAAACTTCTAATTTATTAATAGTATTTATTTGTGTTATCTGAAAAGTCTGTAATAATCATTATGCAGATCACTGGCCTATTGAAACATTGTTAGTGAGATCACTGAGCTTGCTTTACTGCACTTATTTTTTTGAAATCAGGCTCAAAAGATGCAAAATAGTCTTAAATACAGACTTGCATTAAGCTTGTTGTAGTACTTCTTTTTTATGAAAGTGTAAGGAAAAGCTCTCTCCACTAGTTCAGTATTAGTAAATGGCAAGAGGTATTTGAGTGCCTTCCCACCAAGCTGTTTGTATTCCTCACTGACAGCTATCCAGAAGGTACTAAATACTTTCTTTTAAAATCAGAATTTAGCTTCCCCTCCCTCCTCTCCCACCCCCTCCCCTTTCTCCCCAGCTTAATCCACTCGTTCCCAAATAACCATTGAACTATTGATTGTGTTCATGGGTTGTCTGTTTGTTTGTTCATTTCTTTTCTCTTTGTTGCTTTCAGTTTTATATTCCACATATGAGTGAAGTCATACAGTTCTTTGTTTTTTTCTGTCTGGCTTATTTCACTAAGCATGATGATCTCCAGGTCCATCCATTTTGTTGCAAATGGCAATATTTCATCTTTTCTTATAGCTGAGTAATATTCCATTGTATATATGTACCACAGCTTCGGTGATGGAAAGAGAACTCACACTGCGTGGTGAACTTACTATACAACAAGTTGACAATGCACTGTAGAATTGTATGCCTGAAACCTATGTAATCCTTGCTAACAGATGTCACCCCAGTAAGTCTAACAATAAAAATGAATTTATAAAAACAAAAAAAAGATGTTCTCTAAACTGTAAAACACTGTAAAACTGTAGGATATTATTATTTTTACTATTATTATTATAAAGTGATATTAGTAACATCACTTTAGGCTTACTGGCTAGAGAGATTCAAATCAAGGGCCATTACCTTTATTTTTCTGCTCTATTATCTGTTTATTTGTTCTTTATTGTGGTCTATTTTAGGTATAATGCAATAAACATATTCTAAGTGTAAAAAAAATCAGAATTTAAAAAACAATAGGTTCAAAGTTTGATTAACTGCTCTTTTTTACTGATAGTTCAGCTTCTTTGAAGAATTCTTCATTGAAGGGATCTGTAATCCAGTTGTTTTCTTTTCCATGTTGAGGGAAGTGCTTATAAAAGGACACCTTAAGACCTTCCAAGTAACTTATATTTTCTTTCATGTTTTGGGATAGGTGCCAGTCATTCTCAGATAAGAAGTTGTGCAGTTTCAAAAACTTCACGTGGAGTCTTGCAATACATGCTTTCCAAAAGTCTAGTTTCTTCATTATTGACTCAATTTTGTTGGTTACTTTGAATATAATGATTGAGCTGTTTTGAAGTCCCAAGTTGAGTTTGCTGATTTATAAGAACAATATCTGATAAATATGCAAGATTTTGAAGCCAATCACTGTCCTGAAACTTTGGAGCAAGAGGGAAATGATGGTCTTCAAAAAATACCTGGACTTCATGTCTAAGTTCAAACATCCATGTAAGTATTTTGCCATGAGAGGGCCACCTTACCTCTGTATGCAAAAGTAATGTGCTGTGAATGCTGTTCATTTCTTTACACAGCACTTTAAATAAACTGGAGTTTTGTGTTTGTGACTTAATAAAATGTACAACTTTTATAGCCTCATCAAGAACATCTTTCAACAAGAAACATCACTAGGAAGAGGCTTGCATGTAAAACTTTGTCTATGAATGCAGCAGTGACTCCATGGTACATGGAAAGCTACTTCTTTAATTTGGCTGTATAGGCCTGTAAAACAACCTGACATAGGCTTGCCTCTGTCATTGCATACACCATGACAATTTGACCAACTAATATCCTTTTCAATAAAATAACCATTGATTGAATTAAAAATATCTTTGCCTGTGGTGCGCTCTGTCAATGGGTTACAAAGCAACAGGTTTTCCTCAATTTCATTTCCTCCCAAGTACCTTGCAATGATGAGCAAAACAGATAAACTGGCAATATGTACACTTTCATCGACCTGGATGAAAAAGAATTTACTTTTTCTAATTCTATCTACTACTTCAGCTTCAACATTGTCAGACAGTCCCTGAATTCACTGAGACACTGTATAGTTTGAAAAACAGGTAATGATGGATTTTGCAGACATGTTCTTCCCTAAACATACAAAGAACAATACTTGATACAAAGAGAAATTAAATCTTCAGGTATGGTGTAGTTTTCACCACATTTAGCTATGTGATAAGCAATACAGTGTAAAGCCTTAATTGCATTGTCTTTCTTTCCTAACATCATGCATGTAGTATCAGTTGGATGCTTTTCTAAGCACAGAAAATAATGTATTTTTTGTTTTTATACATAGGATGTTTAGTTTCTAAATGTTGCATGAGTAGAGAGGTTTTCACACAACTATTGGATAGCATTTCCCCATAGACAACACACAAAGGCTTAGGACAGTCATGATACCCTACAAATGAAAACCTCTATTTAATATACTCTTCAGAGTATTTCCTTTCCTTTTGTGTAGTATCTGAGGCATGCACCTTTTTACTATCTCCCGGTGTGGGTGTACTCATAGCTGAAGACATGGGTTGAGAAGTACTTGGCAGTGTGTTATAATCCACATCAATTTTTTCTTAATGTTAAATTTATTGGGATGACGTTTTCATTTTTTTAACTGTTTCTGTTTTCAACCACCGATCCATAACCGACATGCATAAAAATTACTAACAGTAATAACTGAAAATACATTAAACATTAAATAAAAGAAATTCCTGAAAAGAATCACTATTAAAGGCAACACACTCAATTTTACTCAGTCAATACTAAACTAATCAAATAGTCTGGCTATGGATGTGTTTATATGTTTGGGGCTCATAATGATTGGTAGAAGAGCGTTTTGGGGGAAGGGTTCATAGCCATGCCCTCATCAATCACCATTCGCTAATGAGATCTAATTTTGATGCGTCTCCATTAACAGTCATTCAAACAACATTTATTGTGCCATAAGTAACGTTTTGCATTTTTTCACTTTACTTGTTTTTTCGCCATTGCTGATTATTTTTTGTTACCCCTGAATGGCCCCAGGGGTATGCGTACTACTGCATGGGAACTGATGCACTAGAGTAAAAGCACAACAATGGAAAAGGCAGGAAGGATTAAATGCCCAGAGAAGCAGCTTAAACACTCTCTGACCTCCACAGAGAACACAGTCCAATTCTGCAAATGGAATTTAACTAATCTTAATTGAGATGTTCAAAACAAACTAGGGATCAAACTTTAATATGCTTTGAAGACAAAGTGCAACTTGTTCAGATGCTGTAATATCAAAAATGGCTTTTTAAAAGGCAGGGTAATGATTTCATAGATAAAAACTGTCTAGGCCAGGTTCTGAAAAGTTATAAAGTTTTTCACTTCAGATCTTATTAACAACCCAATATCTGCTTATAGCAGCCAAACGATCAACAGGAAGAAGTTACATAACCAGAGAATGAGACATGCTGTCAAACACCAGGAAAATATCACGTAGATACTAACACATGGTGGGGACACTTCTTCATGGCCCACAATGTTATTTCTCAAACAAGCTTAACAATGAGAGATTCTGATTTTTGAACATACCTGGATGGTGAAGATAACCAGATTTGCTTATTTGGGGTCTGCTTGTTGATCACATAGGTTCCTAGATCTCCACCCAGTTTAATTGTTAATACACCACTCTAGAGGAACATGTGGAAAAAAGCATGAGGAAAATAAAATAAGACAAAGTTATCACTTCATCATAATTGTTTTATAGTTTGTTATATCTCAATACTTTGCATTTACACAAATATACATCATAAAGAAATGTCTTTAATTTAGCATTTAGAGATAAAAGATCCTGTAGAAAGAACATTGCTCTCAGAATCAGACTATGATTAATCATAATGCTTATATCTCTTCATAGTTCATCCCCCCATTTCCTAAGAGATTGGCAAGGTGAGAATGATCATTTTTGCCCTTTAGAGAGGAGGAAACAGAAACACAGTGTTAAGTGTCTTGTCTGAGACATTACTGCTGGCAAACAGGAGGATCCGCTTCCTAATCGCTGCCTTTTTTAATCAGAAAAAAAGGTTATTAAAAAATAACCCAAAAGGGTCCTCCCCATCCCATGCCTATCAGTTATACAAGGGCTGTCCAGAAAGTATCTACCCATGTAATATGAAAAATAGAGGCATTTATGGTTGGATTTTTTCTGGGAAGCCCTTGTATTATTATTATTATTGGTACTTTCTCCACATTTTCAATAGCCCCCATGTGAACTAGAGGACATTAACAAATGCAGACAGACACCAACTCTCTTAGAGTGCCATACTGGCCCAAACATCAGACAGGGCAGGTTCATTACAAAACAAAGAAAAAAAATCCAAGAAAGAAGGAAGTAATCAAACCACTGCTTTGCTTGTCTTAGCGGGGCAGTAGCCTCCACTCTGCTAGTTGCAGACAGATACTCCAGACTTGAGAGTTTATTTCCAGACCCCTCCTACATATCTCATAAGCTTCTCAAATGCTCCTCTCCAGCTTTATTTTCCTCTACAGTTGGCTTAAATTCTTCAAAAGACCAGTTAGTCCAACTTTGCTCCATAAATGTTTATTGAAATGAAAAACACCCTTTCAACAAAGCAGCCCTTTACTCTCAAGGCCTGTGGTCTCTTTAGAATACACAGGGTATTAAAGGAACAGCTACACAGCCAAGTTCCCTTATTGGAGCTGGTTCTCATCCCATGCATAACCACAGAGATACATACTAGCCTTTCTCTGTGCCTTCTAGAATCTCTTTCCAAACAAGGGGTCTTAAATAGTTCTTTGAACATCTTATATTTGGTATGGGAACACAAGGAGCTATTGAAATGTGGAGAATGTACCAATAATAATATAACTGATAGGCATGGGATGGGGAGAACCCTATTGGATTATTTTTTTAATAACCTTTTTTCTGATTAAAAAAGAAACAGAGGAGTTATAAAGACACTGGAAATATAGATGGTATAAATAATATAAACACATCAATAAAAATATTAACCACTATTCAGTACCTACTCTGTGCTAAGCATTGTTTCACTTTTTGCATAAAATTGATTCTATCTTGACCATAACCATTGGAGGTGGGAATCATTATCCCAATTTTACAGATGGGGACAACTGAGGGGCAGTGTAATAAAGAATACTTAGTAATTGGCCAAGCTAATCTTAAATCCTGACCTGTCTGGGTTCAAAGGATGCTCTTTCTGTAACACAAAGTGTTCTCTCAATCCCATTAATCAGTGATATGAGCTGTTAACTTTCAGTATGGACTGTCAGTTCTTAAATGTATTTTTTAAAAGGGCTTGGATCACAGTGTATATAAGTTTTTTTAATTTTCCTGAAACCCACCTTTATTATTTTGGTAGGACCACATTTCATTCCTTCAAAATTTCTTAAAACTGTACAATTCAATAGTTTTTAGTATTTCATGGCATTTGCATAAAGTGTGTAAACATCCTCATTATCTAATTCTGGACTATTTCTATCATCCCCAAAAGAAACCCTGCATTCATTAATAGTCACTCCCCATTTGTTGCCCCCCATACATATAGTTTTTAACTTATTTTTTTCTGAGTGATATCAGGCTCAGGGAATCAAGACATAATTGTTTCTAATTTGACTGATTTGTGGCCCTTACCTGCCCCATTGTGCGTTGCATCCTACACTAAGAAAGGTGGTGTGATGCAGCAAAGGCAGATGGCCAGGTCTAGAGTTGCAGGTTCTAAGTCTCATCAACCAGCCTGCTTCCTCAGGACAATATCTCTTCTGCTTCTTCAGAGACTCAGTGCAAGGATGAGGGGCTGATGGGTGCTCAAGGGTCTTGCATAACCTGATAACCATCATGCCTTAGAATAGCGGTGTCCAACCTTCTGGCTTCCTTGGGCCACATTGGAAGAACTGTCTTGGGCCACACATAAAATACACTAACGATAGGTAATGAGCTTAAAAAAATGTGGCCAAAAAAAATCATAATGTTTTAAGAATTTGTGTTGGGCTGCATTCAAAGCCATCCTGGGCTGCAGGTTGGACATGCCTGCCTTAGAACATGACACCAAATCAGGGATGGCAGATACAATCAGTGAAAGCTAAACTTCACTGTTTCCAACCCCAAATCTGAGTGATGCCAGAGAATAGGCCACTCATTAACAAAAAGCATACTAATAAAACCACCACAAGAATACTCCTAGATGCACAAGTCTCAAGCTGTTTCCTCCACTTGGTACTTTCTCCACTGTCTACTCCCTCCCTGCATAAGACCAGCAACTCCTCTGATACCAGGTCCCAGCTGAGGGGCCTCTGGGAAGGTTAGTTACCCTGATGCCCCTCCACTGGGGCCAGGGACCGTGTATGTCCCCACAGCCTCTCATGCTTTCCTCACTGCATCTGTGCTTCTGGCTTGTTTGCTGGTCACTTGCCCCCTAACCTCTACTACATTAAGCACCTTGACAGCAGATTTGTCTTTTAATCCTATGATCTTCAGTGTCTGGCAAACCCATTCTTGGTGTACAATAGTGGATAGATACAAAATCCATCTGTGGATAAATGAATGAAGCAGATGATAATCAGGCACTGTGATAACATGTGACAAAGTTAAGGGCAAGGTTATGTAGGACAGAAAGTCTTTTAACACTCACTCTCTTGCCTTCTTGCTCACTGTGTGTAATTAGATATTTTTCCCATGGAGCTTGAAGCTGTTTCTGAAGGAAAGTGGCAAGAGGAGGAAGGAAACAAACTGCCTTACTGGTTCACCAGGAATTCTTCCTGCTTTTGGGACTGTCTGCAACAGCCCAGATGAAGAGGGCACTTTGTTCATTACTACTGTTCCTTATGTGGAAGTTTGAGTCTATTTTGGTAGTGTGGGCAGACTACCAATGCAGGGGAGGAGGGGTTGAGAGTGTTAGAAACAATCAAAATATTTAGCAGCTTCTGAGACATGGCACTAATCAATCAGGACTCTGGCCACAGGTGAGGCTTCTCAATTCCTACCAGTCACTATCAGCCCTACATATGTGGAAGCAAAAATAACAATTTTTGTTGTCACCAGCTGATTTGTATAAATAGACACATATGGGGTGACACACTGTTAGGGGATTTCAAATGTATGTGGGTTCCCACACTCCCAAAACAGACACTGACTTCCACTTAAGGAATAATAATAATGAATATGAAGTACTTTTTACCATATTTAATCCTAATATAATGTCAGAGAAGTAGAGGAATGTCACAGCTGAAGAACATGCTGCTCACAGAAGTATTACGTTAAGGTTTCTTGGAAAGAACATACAAGTCCAGGATGCTAAGCCAGACCCTTTGTCTTCATCGCTAATAAAATGCTAACTCTGAGCAAGTGTCCATAACCTGAGACCCAGAGGTGGTTTTCAGGGATCTACAAACAGCCCCCACCTGAAGCTGAAACTACACTCATGGATGTGGGTAAAGTTTTTCTTGTGTGAGGTTCTAGAGCAGTCAGATTCTTACAGGAGATTCTTACCCAAAGATTAAGAAACCTGTGCTCTACAGCAGTAATATGCCAACAACTCAGTGAATGAGGAACATGGCAACAAGTAAATCTCATAAAAAACAAAAAACAGAAAACAAATGTGTTCTTGGGTGTATCTGGATTACTATCATTTGCTGACCTGGCCAGTAGTTAAGTTTGTAAAATAGCTATAAATGCTGAGCACCATCAATGAAAGAGTATTATGGAAAAGTATGTGGAACTCATTTTGTTTGCACAGTGAATCAGTGTTTATTACTTGGCAATGTTCCAGGCATTGGGAATACCAAGTAAGAATGGACACTGTCCCTGCTGCTAAGGAACTCAGTCATCCACAGGGGCTGATGTGTAAATAGACAATTATAATACAGGGTGGTCAGTGTGCCACAGTCATCCTCAGAGTGCTGGGCAAGGAAGGACTGGTGGTGTCTCCCTGGACCATCTAGGAGGGCTTTCTAGAGGAGGCAACATCCAACTGGACCCTGTAGAGGTTCAGGACAGGCCCCCCCGCCCAAATGTGCTACTTTGGCATGTGAATTATTGGGCTGAAGGCAACTGAGATCCTGTGGGCACAAGAGAAACTTTTACCTCTCCTTTAAAGAATTTAAATTTGGGACCCTGCCCATAATAAAAATTATTACCAGAGATAACTTTTAATGAGCTATTTGTATGGCAGGGCAAACTTCTAATCACTTAACATTTACTCTTCTTATTGTCCTGCAATGAGTTTCCTCCCTTTTGAAACTCCAAGGCATCTTATCTCATCTCTAGCTCAGAATGCCATATATACCTCATTGTAACTTTCTGTCTCTGACCCTCTCATGCATGTGAGGTTCCCAAGTATACATATGTAATTACAATTTGGTTACTTTCTCTTGTTAATCTGTCTTATGCAGATTTAATTATGAGAGCGGCAGAAAGAACTGAATAGCGTAAAGTTTCTTCCCCACAACTCTGATGGCAAGGAAAGACTGTATTCCAACAAAGCTCAAGTAATAGTGTTATAGGTGTTCTATTGTCTACAATGTACTTCAATTTATCTTATATGTGAAATATGTATTAACACTGAAGGACTCTAATCATGAATTCATACACCAGGATAGATTCTTAGTATTTCAAAGTATTTAATCAGAAGTCCAAACTACAGAGGCAAGTACTATATGCCTTTAGTTTTCTATATCTACACTAGAGAATTTCCTAATTAGCAAATGACTTGCCAGAAATCATTTTTCTCTGGTGAGTAGAATGAAACTCAAGGTACATGGGTTGACCAGAAAAAAATAGGTGCCTCTTCCCTTGTAGGAATGAGTTATACTCAGCATCTGGAAAGCCCAGCAGGTGAAGCACTCTTCAGAGAGACACTAGAGGTAGGGTTCAGGTAAGGTCCTGTGACCCACCACTGAGAATTCAGTTCACCTCATTGCTAGATTCAATGAGGTAAACAGAATCCAGCTGCTAGAATAATGGCACATTTGCTTTTAATGAAGCATGTATGCAAAGTACTTGGGTGGAGGTGGGGCTTCACCAATCCTAATAAGAACAGGTGGTGTGACTTTTTGTGGCATGTTAATAAATGTTTTCCTATGTGGCATTATTTAGACTGAGACTTGGCTTCCCTCTAGCTACAGCCTCTGGTAGGGAGGCAGGGGGAGGGGAGACCTGGGAGGCAGGAGGAGGGGAGACCTGTAACTTCCCCAGCAGTAATCTTGCAGATAGTCAAGTTAGGCCAGTCTGTAATGGTTCCCAGGAAGCTCTGTGCTCTGAGGCTATCTGTATAAGCACTTCTAAAACTCTGCCTGGACACTGCTGCATTTTCTGCTGATGATAGCAATCACTGAAACCACTTGCAAGGCATTCATTCCTTTCTTGCCCATTACCTCTCTTTTTACCAAATCCCTCACTGTCCTTACAAAGGGACCTGACACCTCCAAGACATTGCTGCCTGCTCCATCTGAGGGAGTCCCTTCTCTATCTAGCATTCCAACAGCAATATCCAATAGTATTTCTATCACTTTAGCCTGACAGCTGGGTTGTCCTAAATAATTCCATGGTTTAAGCAAAAATGCACACTTCATGACATTTCCTGGTATTAATTAATTGCTGTCAAGAGGATTAACTTCTGCTGGAGATTTTCTCCCACTGGCAAAAAAAGAACTGCTTCCTAAGGCCCAAACAATAATTCTAAATCCAAAGGTCGATCATTGCTCAAGTCTGCCACCTGGTGGCTAGACCATAGGACGAGCACTCCCTTGGATTCCAGGATCTGGGGTTCAATTTTCATCCAGACCAGAGGCTCTCGCCCAAACTGCCTATTAGAATCACTGGAGGTGGGGATTTTAAAAACTTAAAAAAACTCCAATGCCTTGCTTGGGCCACACCCCAGACCCATTAATTAAAATATTCTAGGGGTGGGACCTAAGGATGCACATTAGAATCTTAGGTGAGCTTTGTAAAAGTATCCTTCCTGTGAATGTACCCTAAGCTACTGTATCAGAATCTCCTAGGAGTAGGGCCCATGTATGTATAGTTTGAATACCTCTTGGACAATATCTTACCCTGTTTAAGAACTAGTGGTCTGATGAGACAAACACGTGTTAGGTCCCTTTCCGATTTCCTTCATGGATATTGAGTAAAGCTTGAGAATCTGTATTTTTAAGCAAAAATGAGGCAGGCTCAGAGGCTGAGTGATTTCCCTAAGGTCATAAGCCTGGTGGAGCAGGATGGAATGTGAACCCTAGTCTTTTGGTCTCATCCATTATCACATGCTGCTGGATGCTTAATTCCCTTGGAGGGGAATTCTTTATTTTAGTGAGCTAAAATTCTTAAGGAGGAAACAGAAAAATGAAAATAAGTGGAAAGGTACCCAAAAGGAGACATCATAGTCTTCAAATGTGTAAGGTTTGTCTGCAAGGTCTTCAAAAAACTCTGCCAAGGAATCCAGTGTCTCCCTCTGCCAGTCTTTCATAGGTGGTCTCATCTAGAGAGCTGCAGGGAAACAAAACCACCAAAAATAGATGATTACCAAACCACTCCACTTCATTAATGTCAAATCACCACGTTTATTTCTTATTTAGATTTTTTAAATTGACATGTACAGAGTAAAAATTTAAACATTATGCAAGGGTTAACAAAATAGTAAGCCTTTCTTCCTAAATAGGCAGCCGCCATCTGCAGAGTCAACTATGACAGTCTCTTCTCTATACTTCTTGTAATTTTATATTTTTAGTAAACAAAAGAAGCACCTTGCAGTTTTCAATTACTATCCCATGGACATTGTTCCATATTAGCACATCTGGATTTTCATAGTAGTTCATGTTATTAATTCAACCTGACCCCCCAGCTGGATGATGATGTTCAGGTTGTTTCCATTACTTTCGTTACTGATGTTTGTGTCTAGCCAACTACAAAGTGGGAGAAAACGTGCATTACAAATGAAGGGGGACCCTGCCAAACAACTGAAATTTATTTATAAAAATATTATGATTAAACTTCAGTCACCTTCAAAGTACTCTCTGTTTGATGCAATACACCTACCGAGATGCTTTTTCCACTGCTCAAAACAGTTTCTGAACTTACTGATTTTTGAATCCAGTTAGTGTTTCTGCCATTCCACATTAGCAAAATGTTACCCTTTGAGAACTTTTTTCATCTGGGGAAACAAAAGGAAGTTGCTCAGGGCAAGATTGGATGGAGAGGGAGGATGGGGCAAAGAGTCATGCTGTTTTTGGTAAAAAAAGTGCTGACCACTCAGCATGGTCTGGGCAGGTGCATTGTCATGCTACATATTGTTTATGTAAAATACCCATCGTGAAATGGGCAAACACGTTGAAAGAGTCTCCAAAAAAAATCAGTGAAGCTGAACGCATCCGCTTATAACACCACCACCTGGTACACTGATGCAGATGGGTCCCTGGAATACTAACCTAACAGGGAAAACCTGTACTACATGGGGCCCACCCTCCAGAAGATAATTCCAGGTGTTTTTGGGTCCCCCTTCATATATCTGATAAAGGACTTACTTCCAGAACAAATAAAGAAGTACAAGTCAATAAGAAAAAGAAAACTCAATGGAAAAATGGGTAAAATACTTGAACAGATTTCATTAAAAAAAGAAATCTAAATGCCTAATGAACATATGAAAAGATGTACAATGTTGTTAATCTTCAGGAAAATACAAATTAAAAAATCACAGTGAAGAAGCAACAAAATGGCGATGTGAGTGGGACCCCTGAAAAATGACCATGGAGATTACAATGAATAAAACATCTATAACTCAACAAAGGACTCCCTGCAATGCACAAACTCAGCTAAGAGACCTGCTTGTCACATTAAAGTACCTGTAGGTGGGCACAGGGGCAAACGGAGGAGAATAAAGGGGAAGTGCAGAGATGTGGGCCACACATGGGTCTCTGCTTGGAAGTCTACTGCTGGGGGATGGAGGAGGAAAAAGGTGGTGGATGAGCATTCTGCACCTCACTCGGTCCTCGGGACAGAGAAAAGGAGGCCCAGAAGTGAGGGTCATGAAATACCGCAACCAGATCTCATTTTGGCTCCCAGGAGGTGCAGACTGAGTCTGTGAGATATAGTGGCCTGTCTTTTCTCCAGTTCTGAGAGGAAGGAAAGGGATGGGGGTGATGAGGAGCCGCTTGCACCTTGCTCTGGCTGGGAAGGAGAAAGAGGGCTGCATGTGTGTTTCTTGGCCCACAACCAGCATGGGCTGAGACACCAGCATAGAGGACTGACCCCAAGGTTCAGGGCAGAGTCCTGCGTGGCCCCACAGTCCCAGGAAGGAAACAAAGGTACAAATCCTAGCCGCATCTTCCCCCGAGACCTCTGCCTGCCCAGTATCGACAGCGAACACCAAAGAAACTGTAGCAGTTAGTGTCAAGTTAAGGAGCAGAATGGCTACAAGTAGAGAACCTGCCAGAATGACAAAACAGAGAAAGGGAGCTCAAAATAAATTTGAACAATAGAAAATCAAAGTAAAAGAGATGGGGACAAATAGCCCATCAGAGACAGAGCTCAAAACAATGATTATAAAAATTCTCAGGGAACTTAATGATAATTTCAGAGAAATAGCAAGCATAAAGGAAGTCATACAAACCATTATAAAGGACAAGGCTGAGCTAAAGCTTACAATAAATGAAATGAAGAATGGAATAAAAGAAGTCACCAGACTAGATGAAGTAGAAGCACAAACCAGTGATTTGCAAGAAAAGTCAGGAGAAAATACCCAATCAGAACAACAAAAAGAAAAAAGAATCCAAAAAAATGAGAATGGTTTGAGATTCCTTTGGGACAACATTAAACATTAAAAACATTCACATCATAGGCCTACCAGAAGTAGAAGAAGAAAAGCAAGGGGTCAAGAACTTATTTGAAGAAATAACAACTGAAAATTTTCCTAACCTGGTGAAGGAAATAGTATATAAGCCCAGGAAACAGAGTCCCAAATGATGAATCCAAACAGGAACACACTGAGACACATCATAATTAAAAGGCAAAAGTTTTCTAAAGAAAAAGAGAGAATTCTAGAAGTATCAAGAGAAATGCAAGTAGTAACTTTTAAGAGGATACCCATTTGACTCTCAGCTGATTTCTCATCAGAGACTTTGCAGGCCAGAAGGGATTGGCAGAAAACATTGAATGCAATGAAAATCAAGGATCTACAACCAAGATTAATGTATCCAGCAAGCCTAGCATTTGAAATTGAAGGACAGATAAAGAGCTTCTCAGATAAGTAAAAGCTAAAGGAGTTCATTACCACCAAGCAAGTAGTATAAATAATGTTAGAGGGACTTCTTTAAAATGGGAAGACGGATGGGAGAGTGGGTAAAATAAGGGAAAGGGATGGAGAAGTTCAGTTTGGTTGTTACAAGGCAATAATCATGGGAGTATAGTCAATAAGGTTGCAGTAACTTTGTGTGGTGTCAGATAGGTACTAGATTTGTTGGGGTGATGGGAGGAGAGCTGGAGGGGTAGGTAAAAAAAGGGGAAGAAATCAAGAAGTACAAATTCATAGTCATAGAATAGTCACAGGGATATAAAATGCAGCATAGGGCATATAGTCAATGACACTAATAACTACATATGGTGTCAGAGGGGAACCAGATGTATCGAAATGGGGATTTATTAAGTTATATAAACGATTCATCACTGTGATGTACACCTGAAACCAATATAATACTGTATGTCAAATGTAATTGAAAAATAAAAAGTCTCAAAAAAAAAAATCACAATGAGATATCATCAGAATAGTTAAAATGAAAGAGACAGATAATATCATGAATTGGCCAGGAAGTGAAGCAACGAGAGCTTTCAGATACTTACTGATGGGCCAGTAAATGGGACAATCACTTTAGAAAGTTGGTGGGCAGTATCTACTAAAGTTGAATACATTCACATGTCATTAATTCCACTCTTGGATATATATTCAACAGAAATGCATACCTAATAGAGACAGACCCTACATATAAGAACAAAATGATAGCTGCCAGAGGGGCAGGGGTGGGAGACGAGCAAAATAGGTGAAGAAAACTAAGGTACAAACTTCCAGTTACAAAATAAATAAGTCACAGAGATGCAATGTACAATACAGGGCAGATAATTAATAATCTTATAATAACTTTGTAGGGTGAGAGATGGTAACTAGACATATTGAGGTCATTGTTTAGTAAGGTATATAAATGTTGAATCACTATGTTGTACTGAAACTAATATACCTCACAATATTGTATGTCAGCTATTCTTTAATAAAAAAAAAGAAATGCATACCTACGTTCACCAAAAGACATGTACTATACTAGAATGTTTACAGCAGAAGTACCCTATAGTCCCAAACTGCAAAGTACCCAAGTACCCATAGGTAATACAATAGATAAATTGTGGCATATACACAATGGAATACTGTATAGCAAAACAGAACTGCCTATAAATGTAACAATATAGACAACTCTCACAAACATAATGGTGAGTGAAAGAAGCCACACACAAACATGCTTGTATTTAATGATATAGTTTATACAGGGTGGCTCGAAAGTAGGTATACAGTTGAATCAATGAAATTCATCACAACAGACCAGAATTTGTATCATACTGTGTGTCACACTGTAAACTATAAACTGCATTGTATACCTACTTTTGGGCTACCCTGTATAAAGTAAAAAACAGGCAAAACTAATACAGGCTCTTCCAGGCTACTGGAAATCAGAATGGTAATTATTCTGGGGGAGGGAGGGGTTAATAACTAGAAGTAAGCAGGAGGCTTGTTTTGTGGGGCTGGTAACATTTTATTTCTTGAGTTATTTCTTGGGTTACATGCTATGTTTAGTTTTTGAAAATTTATCAAGCTATATACTTATGATTTGGGGACATTCCTGTATACACGAGGGCTGTCCAGAAAGTATCTAGCCATGTAACATGAAGAATAGAGATATTTATGGCTGGATTTTTTCTTGACAGCCCTTGTATACTATTTTTCAATTTTTAAAAAGGGCTATAAATCCAGAGGCAGAAAGTAGATTAGTGGTTGCCAGAGAAATGGAGTGATTATTAATGTGCATGCTATGTCTCTTTGGAGTGATGAAAATGTTCTAGAATTAAGATAGTGGTGATAGTTGCACAACCTTGTGAATACACTAAAAACCACCAAATGGTCTATTTTTAAATGGTAAATTTTATGGTGTGTGAATTATAACAATAAAAATACTGCTCTAATAAACATTCTTATATGAGCTTTTATGCCCCTATGAGAACATATCCGTAGGTTACAAGATGTATCCCAGACAACTCCATCATCTGAGAGTTCCCAGGAGGCCTAAAATAAGATACCAGTGACTGCAAGACAATGAATAAAAGACATAAAGATTTGCCATATGACTACCCCTACCTAGCCTATCACCTGCACCAAGGGTATGAGGTAGGAAAGTTATAGGATGGATCAGGAGATGGTGAGGGGCTGTTCTTTAACAAGAGTGGTGGGCTACCCAATAGCAGCCAGTTGGGCCATTGCAGAATTGGGCTGTCCTAAGTGTGGCAGGACAAAGGTATGCTTTGCAGAGGTCAGAAAATAGACTCTGAAGAAGAGAACTGGACTTGAGGAATCCTGCAAGGACTATATCTAACCTCAGGGGACTGCCTGCAGGGGTGAGGGTACAGCAGCATAGAATATGTGCAGGAAGGAACTGGATGTGGTACCACCAAAGCAAAAACCTCGCATAGGCACATACAGCACTTGCTCAGAGGCTATGTGGAAGGGCAAAGAGACACAGACTCAGCAGGCTGGGTGCTTGTGAGACCTTCTGTCAATCTGCTGCCTGTCATAACCTGGAAGGCCAACACTGTGCTTACTGAACCTGCAATCATGGAAGCAGTGAGAATATTCCTGTGTACGGTTGGCTCCTTGCTGCTATAAGCTGGTATGACATGAAAATGGTGAGACAGGAGAGAACTGTTATATATGCAAGTCAATGGAATGAAATGGAGTACTTGGGGATTAAAGACTACAGAGATGGAAAAGCCAAAGGGAAAATGTAAGGCTTTGAACAACAAAGGCCTCTCATTAAGACAAAACAGAGAATCCTGTCCTGTTGAAAAAATAAGGTTGAGAGAGCTCAGCATGGAGCAAAGATGCAGAAGATAAGGCAACCTGAGGCTTCATCCAAGGAAGAAATTTGGATGTGGTTACTGGCAATGGGACAGAGATTGGAAGTCTACTAGGTTTTTGAGAAAATCCTGTTATCAGAGAAAAATAAGTCTGGACTCCTAAAGCCTACCGAAGGTGTAAGACATGACAGCCTTTGGAAGCCCAAAATGCTGTCAGTGGGCTGCGAAGGCTGCTTACCTCCAAGGAGGACACACTTCCCACTGCTTGCCTCCCCTGTGTCTAAGTGGGGTAACAAGGAGACTCCCAGGGGCAGAACCAGGGTTTCATGGAGGAATGTCCCACTCTGCCAGGGCAGAGGTTGTCTGCCTAGAGGCACTCTGTTGCTGCCATGGGCCAGGGACACGCTTTTTTTCTGAATAGGAGTTGTAGTAATTATCTTGTGTGTGCATAAGTCTGAGAAGCCATTCCTAGACACCTTACTGAGTTGTTTATACAGTGCTGTCAATGTAAGTGCACAGTGGCAAGTTTGTGAACTTAATTGTCAGATTTTGGGTATGATGACAGCTCTGATAGCCATTCCAGAAAAAGAGTTCCAAAACTGCTTTGAAGGGTGGGTGGACTAGGTGGTGGTGTCAGTGCATAGCTTCCCAATGGGAGTACTTTGAAGGTGACCACAGTCATATTCAGCAATGAGGTATGTAGCACTTTTTCTAGAAGGGGTTCATGAAATTGATGGTGTGATCTCGTATGTTGTGTATTAAGAGAGAAAAAGAAAAAGAGAAGGAAGAGATTTCTCATGTGGAAGGTGTTTATCTTACTGTGGGTCACCCACAGTACCTGTTGTCCTGAAGTTTACCAAACAGATACTCTGCTTTTTGACATTCAACATCTGGTTGAGGCAGTGGAGGCTCAGATTCTAAAAGCCAAAGTTAGAAGAACATGATCATTTTTCACTATATTACAGTCCACTAATGCACAGTTTTAATATTGCAACTTCTACATTAGAGAGTAACCATATTAGAGTTTTTCAAGAGTATTCTTATAAATTTTTTTATCTTTTAATGCATTATACTGAGTTCTCCTGGTTTCCCTCTAAGCCTGTGCTATCCACTATGGTAGTTAAGAGCCAGATAAAGGATTTAAAAGCTTATTTAGTGAGATAAAGTTTAAAATTTCAGTTCCTCAGTCACACCAACCATGTTTTGAGTGTCCTGTGGTCTCATGTGGAACAAGTCTGGAATCACAGGAAGTTCTACTGGGCAGCGCTACTTCTAGACTGTGCTGCTTCTAGACAGGTGACACAGGCAAGGACCAGCAATGCTCCTAGCATTTAATTAAAACAAGCAACAAATAGCAAGAGGCAGAAGTCTGCTGCCGTCCAGCAGAGGTTCTACCTGCAGATATCTGTTTGACAGATTTGATTAACAGCATCGCAGTAGACAAGGTGACCTGTTGATTTCTTTCAATGGTAACTGCTGAGTGTCCTGGAGCCAGCTCTGAGGAGATGGGTGTGAGTTATGTCCAGACCCAGGGACCAGCTGGAGAGACCGAGAGAGGGCGCCCTCGCAGAGAGACCTACCCCAGTGCAGGAGGGAAGGGAGCTTAGGAAGGGAGAGAGAAGTTGTACGGAAGGAGTGGCAACAGCAAAGCAGGTGATGGAGAGAGACGACGGCTATAGGACCTTTTGAAGGCCCTTTGCTGGACTTCATCCTGGGAAGGCACGGAAGGGCTTTAACAGATTGGTGATAATAGTTACATTCTCCAAAGGTCACTCTGGTGCCCACTATGAGAAGGGGTCAGAGACTGTCGCTTATGGCTCTTGAATTATCAGTGCACTTGGCAAGAAAAGAGAAGGCAGAGGGCACGGAGCTGAAAGATGAGTAGAGGAGTATATGGTGCAGAGCGGAAACGGCATGTTTAAAAGGGTTGGCTCTGAAGGAGAACTGAGAGCAGTCTTTAACCACTAGCTAGAGCACATTCCAGACTGTTCCCTACCTGGTGGACATTGCTTTCAGGTCACACAGAAACCGACAGATTTAGTCCGCCACCGCCTGGCCTGGCCGGCCCCGCCTCCGCTGCCCAGCGCCATTCGGGCCGGAGCCGGAGTCGGAGAGTGCGCGCGTGCGCAAAGCGTCACGGCGTGCATGGTCTCCTTCCGCCGGCGCATACTCCCGGCAGGTCCAGGCGCGCAGTTCGCGGCGATGTCGGCGCGCGGGTCCCAGAGTCCGCAGAGTGGGATATTCTTCGCCGGCCTTGGGATCCCAGCGCGGGTCCTGGCTGAGCCTGCGGGCGCTGAGCGGGGCAGGAGGCCCGCAGCCGCGCGGCGTCCGAGCGCCCACATATTCCTGGCAATATGCGGTCACTCCGCCTTCCCGTTTGGGAACGCTGCGGCGACACCTGGTGGCCACCAGCCTCAGGCGCGGCAACTTGGCTTCGTGCTCAGGGCCCCCTGTTCTACAGGCTGTGTGAAACGGCCAGAGGCTAGACCTCAGGGAGAACTTCCCATATTGCATTTGTGTGTTTAATGAAACAAAGAGCCTGCTTTGTTGAACATGGTGAGTGGGTAACCAAGATTCCTGATCTTGGGGACCTTAGCTTAGTGACCCACTGCTGCAGAAATTTATACAGGAGGGATTTGGGAGCTGCAGTCTTGTGGGGAACTGGTTGGGGTGCAGGTCTTGAAGCTGCTTGGCCGCTGACATAGGTTACAGCAGTTTAAACCAGAGTGCAGACAGGACTTGGACTGTCTGGTTTAAATCTGAACAGTGCACACTTGCTACTGTGTGACCAATAGGCAAGCTAATTAACCTCTTTATGCTTCATCTGTAAGATGGAGTTTATAAGTTTCTACTTCATAGGGTTGTAAGGATAAAGCGAGTTAATCCATGTAAAGTTTTGTTGGACAGGCCCTGGATCCTGACACGTGCACAATAATATTAAGTTACTGTATTTTTCTGTGTATAAGATATGATGCCCCCATTATAAGACCCCTACTTTTCTAACCCCAAATTAAGAAATCCTCTTAATTGGTTACTCCCGTGGAAAAGACAACCCCCAATTTTTGGTCTAACAATTTTAGACAAAAGTATCATTTTATACATGGAAAAATGTGGTAATACTTTTTTTGTTTCTCTGAATTATTTATTTTGTCAAGTTTCCTCCTTTCTAAACAATTTGTTTTTGGGAGGTGGTTCCCTGCCTGGGAATTGAACCCAGGCTACAGCAATTTTTAAATATTATACATTCTCTCTTTGAGTCATTTAACAAAAAAGTACTGAGCATACATATGAAGTGTTATGGTTGTGTAGATTCAGTAGCAAACACACACCCTACTCATGTAGATTACATTCTAGTGGACACCAATTTTAACATTCAACATTAGAGTTTTGTAAATACCTGAACAAATTACTATTATTTCTAAGATCTGTCTCGCTCAATAGAAAGATAACTCTAATTGTCTGGAAAAGCAAATCCCATTGTATTTGCTTGAATTGATTAATAAGAGAAATTGCTGGGGATGTTCTTCTCTGACATTTTCCAAGGGCAAATTTTTCTATAATGAGAGATGAGAAACAGCAATGTATCCCAGGACACTAATTATAGGACCAAAATTTAAATCCTAGCTCTGGAATACAATTTGATATATGAGGGCTGTCTGGCAGAAATCCAGCCATAAATGCCTCTATTTTTCATGTTACAGGGCTGGATGCTTTCCAGAAAGTTCTCACATGATCTTGACCTTAATATAGTTTGAGTTCATAAGATAGTCAGCAAAATTAACTGATCAATAATTCCAAAATATTTTTTTACAATAAACATAAAACATGTGAATTATATGTGCTAATTATTAAAACTAAGTAGCCAGAAGAAAGGAAGTTTGGATTTATTTGCTGAGGATGATTCCCTGCAGGGTTCCTTGGGGCCATGTGTGATAGTGTTTGATTCTTAATCTGACAGATTAAGAAAGCTTCAGGCAAAATATTCTCACTGTATAAAATCTCTTAATGAAGATTGCTTGAGAGAACAAGAGAAAAGAAACATATATTTGAAATATCACTTTAGAGAGTCACTTTTTTGGTTGAATTTGTGTTAGTGTATAAATAGCCTTCAACAAAGCTGTCAAGTAGTAGTAGAAACATGTATATTTTGTGGACTCAGACAAATGTATTTATTTGCAAACCATAATTTTCAAAAAGTTACTTTAATTCTCATACACTGAGCATACTGTGTATACGGAGCATGTGTCAAAGATTAACTAATTAGAGAGGTGTTATGGGCTGAACTGTGCTCTACCCAAATTCATATGACAAAATGCTAACCTCTAGTACTTCAGAATGTGACTATATTTGGAAAAAGAGTTTCTAAAGAGGTAATTGAGGTTAAATGAAGTCATAAAGCTGGGGCTTTAATCCAATATAACTGGTGTCTTTATAAGAACACAAACATTAGGGGTGCCCATGCACAAGGAAAAGACTGTGTAAAGAGGCAGCAAAAGGGTGGCCATGGCAAGCCAAGGAGACAGGGCTCAGAGGAAACCATCCCTACCAACACCTTGATCTTGGACTTCTAGCCTCTAGAATGTGAAGAAATAAATTTCTGTTGTTTAGTTTACCCAATTTGTGGTATTTTGTTTTGGCAGCCCTACAGAAGTATAAGAGAGCATCAGAAAGAAGGCAAGGCTGGTTTCAAAAAGGATGACAGAAACTGATCTATATAGTCAGTGATAATGAGAATGCTGGAGTAAGACTGGTAAGTTAGATACACAACTGGTTAGTGTTCTTCATGTTTGTATAACTTTCAGGCTTAACTTCTTAGATAGCAATTATTTGCATCTTACCAGTTTTCTAAAAGTTGACATTCTTGAGGCCTAATTAATAATAAAGTATAAGTCAAACATAATCATATTGTCCTAGGTCAGAGTTTCTCAATAGTGACACTATTGTTATTGTGGACTGGACAATTCTTTGTTTTGGGAGGTGGCACATGCTTTATAGATGTTCAGTAGCATCTCTGGCCTCTAAACACTAGGTGACAGTAGTATCTGCTCCTTCATCCACTTGTGACATCAAAAAAGTTTTCAGACATTGTCAAATGTCCCTTGTAGGGTGGGCAAAATTATCCCCAATTGAGAACAACTTTTCTAGTATAACTTTTAATTAAAGACCCAAAGCCATCTTTTTGCCTAACTTCCAAGTTTTAGATAAATGTTGTTAACAGTGTTCAAATCCCTGCTCTGACCCTTGCTGAGCGTTCTTGGTCTGTTTTGGTTTTTTTTTTTTTAACCTCTCTGAGTTTCAGTTTTTTCATCTGTAAAACTGAACAAATACACTTTCACCTCAATGGTTTGTCTTAGGATAAAATGATGTTATATGTGCAAAACACAGATAACAGCAAACCCAAGTCATACACTTGGCCTCATGGTTGGTCATGCTGCCTTTTAAGAGGCATGTACACCTTTGGTCCTAGAAGGCAGAAAGCACCTTGGAACCAGTTTGGCAGGTGGATCATAGACATCTGGATCTGCTCTTCAGGTGACTGCAAGCAGGTTTCCATCACTGGAGTCAGGTCCTTGCTACTGATCTGGTTGTATCCATTCACCACTCCCGCAGGGCAAAGTGTGTGGTTATAAGAGTTAGGTGAAGAAAAGAGGGAGGAATTACCATTCCATAACCCTTGGCTATCACAGTGTGTCAGCTTTCTCCTCTCTCCCTAACCTGATGCAGTTGTCAACACTTCTACTGCTTTCTGCCAGCAGCAAGCATCCTCCTTGCTTTCTCTTCTCTGCATTAGGCAATCAAGAGTGACAGAGTATACAGGGTCAGGACTTTCACATGAAAGTGTAACTGGCATCTTTGTTGATATTTTTCTACTTCTGATTTTCAGAGGTAAGCTTGTTACCAACTAAATTATAGTTATATGTGTTTGTTAAAATATTTTATGCTTTGGTAGGAGTTGAGGGAGAAGGGGCTTTTGACCCCTTCCCTAAAGGAGACAATGGGATTCTTAGGAAACCACTTTAAGACCAGCCCAAATCCCTCCGCGGGACTCCATTGTCCAGCAGGAGTCCTGGAACTGGATCTGGGATCCAGGAAGGGGTTATATTGGGGTTTCTATTTTTTTTAACTGCTGAATTTGTGGTAATTTGTTTTGTATTGGAGGGGTTTCAGAGCTGGTTCAGCCTAGGGGTGGTACTGCCCTCACCCATTCTATGGGGATAATTGGTCCCTATCCTGTGCTTATAGAACACTAATTGAGGCAGGCTGGGCTTGAGGCTCTGGACTGGACCTACTGCAGAATAAAATGAAACTGCCTCCTGACAATGGAGAATTGTGTCAGAGCATTCCAATGGTGCTTTCTCTCCAGGCTTCTCAGCTCCTGCTTTCATGGCAGCAGTCCCTGGCTTGCCTGAGTGAAAGCCATGACAACTAATGTGAATGATTAGTTGTATGAAGCTATGTGAACAGTTCTGTATGGATTGTGACTTGTCAGTAATGCTAAATGCTGCACAATGCAATAGGGAGGCCCTGGAAGAGGGGGTGCACAGGGCAAGGTCATGGGATCGGGGCCTAGACCCACCAGCACCATTTGCTCACCCTGGATTTCAGTTTTCTTATTAACAAAATGAGAGATAAAAATGCTCTCCTGTTTTCCTCATAGAGTGTGAAAATCAATTACAAGAACATCTGCTTTAAAGTGGAAGTGTTCCTTGTGAGCTATGCTATTCTGGGTGAGAACTCAGGCACGTTTCTTATAGAAATGGTACCACTGGATGGCTCATTATTCACCACTTAGCAAATATTTAATGAAGCCCAACTTTGTGTCAGGCACTACTCTAGGAACTGGTGACACAACGGAAAACAAAAGAGGCAAGAAAAATAAAACCCCTTCCTTCTTATGTTGTATTGTGGGGAAACTGAGGATAAACAAATAAACAAGTTAAATGATGTATTCATTGGTGAGAGGTGGTGGTATAGAGAAAATCAAAGCGTGGAAGAGGAAGAGGAAGTGCAAGAGCCAGTCCCAAAGGCCCCACCCCTGCTATTTATACTGTTGTGTATTCTTCTCCCAGTGTTGGTCTGTGTGACCAATAGAATGTGGCAGAAGTGATGGTATGTTACATTTGAGAGATTAGGTGTTAGGAGGCTGGCTTCCTTCTTGAGCTGTCTGTCACTCAGTCCAGGGGAAGCTGCTTGCTGTGCTGTGAGTATCCTGGGCCTCCTATGGAAAAGCTCACGTGGTCAGGAGGACAGGTATCTAATCAAAAGCCAGTGAGAGGAGTTCCCTGGTGGTGTAGTGGCTTAAGGTTTCAGCGCTGGTGCTGTCAACACTGTGGCTTGGGTTTGATTCCCAGCCAGGGAACTACACACTTGCAAAAAAAAAAAAAAAAAAAAAAAAAAAAAAAAAAAAAAAAAAAAAAAAAAAAAAAAAAAAAAAAAAACAAAAAAAAAAAACAAACAAACAAAAAAAAAACCAGCCAGTGAGAAAATAAGGTTGCCAACAGATACAACCTTATGAGAAACTTGAGCCAGAACCTCAGAGAAAGCCTCTTCTTCAGTGCTGTAGAGATGAGAATGTACTCAGTGTGCTCTCTCCTGTAACTACCACTGTGCTAAGTGCTTTATGTATACTATGTTATTTAGTTCTCCCAGCAGCCATACCGATGGTTACTATTATCTCCATTTTACAGACCAGAGCTCAGAGGCTAATTCACTTGCTCCAATCCTCCAGCTAGTAAATGCCTGAGCTGGGACTCACACTTGGGTCTTTAATCTGTCATGCAATTCTGCCTTTCCTTTGCTCTTTCCAGACTAGATTTTTGACATAACACTAACGCCCCTTATCTTTCCTAATTTTATCTTGTCCTCCAAGTCATTCCTTAACAGTGACATTCATTGAGTAATTTGGCCCTGGGCCACAGTCCTACCTATATTTTACCCCAGGAGTATCACACGGTGGCTCCAATATTCACAGGGATGTTCTATCACACACTCCAGTTTCACAGTCCTTGGAATCTGCTTTTCTGCCACCGTTCTCACATGGCTTTAGCAAGCTCTTATGTTGGGCTGCTTATTGGCCTACTTACTAGCATACAACCATTCTCCATTCCTGACCTATTTTACTCTGAATTGCAGGAGAGCTGATCTTTGCAAATCACATTTCCCAAACTCCATTGCCAGTTATTTTTATTATAAATTCATCCAACGAGAGGCATTTGTGGGAAATTGGAGGATGAGTGGAAGAGAAAACCCAGAGAGTACCTCCCCTTCTTCCTGCCCTGTCACATCCTTTCAGGCAGCATCTCTAGCAGTAATTGGGTTTCCTCTGTTGGTCCACCTCTCGCTGTGCAGGCCACAATGGTTCAGCCTCTATTCCTGGGCTCTGGCAACTCTGTTTCTCCTTTTGTCCATCTAGTTGTAGCAATATAACTTTCTGCATTTCCTAATCTTGAGGTTGTCTTATTTTCCCCTGGCAGCTCTTTGGGCTCTTCTGTTGATGTGGGCCAAACAGAGTAGCCATCCCCCCGACTTCATTAAAAACTCCTGTTCTAGTTCTTTGGTGCTCAGTCTCACTTTTTTTTAAGCTGTAGCTTTAACACCGTCTCAATCAGTCTTCCTTTAACTCTAGTTTAAACAGCTGATTGCTCCTAACTTGAATCCTAGAATGTCTCCACCTTGCCCCTGCTTAAAACTTAAAACAATAGGCTTTTTTTCTGTCTGCCTTATTTCACTAAGCATGATGATCTCCAGGTCCATCCATTTTGTTGCAAATGGCAATATTTCATCTTTTCTTATAGCCGAGTAATATTCCATTGTGTATATGTACCACAGCTTCTTTATCCAGTCATCTGTGGCAGGGCACTTTGGTTGTTTCCATGTTTTGGCCACTGTATGATTTCACTCATATGCGGAATATAAAACTGAAAGCAAAGAAAAAAAGAAATGAAGAAACAAATAACCCACGGACACAATCAATAGTTTAATGTTTATTTGGGGATGAGTGGGTTAGGGAGGGGAGAAAGGGGAGGGGGTGGGAGAGGAGTGGGGGAAGCTAAATATAAGGTGATGGAAAGAGAAGTCACACTAGGTGGTGAACTTATTATACATCAAGTTGACAATGCACTGTAGAATTGTATGCCTGAAACCTATGTAATCCTTGCTAACAGATGTCACCCCAATAAGTCTAACAATAAAAATGAATTAAAAACAAAACAAAACAAAACAAAACAAAACAAAAAAAACAATAGGCTTTTATCCCATACCTCCCGGATGTCCTTTGTCCCGGTTTGAGCTAATCATTCAGAGAACTTGTAACTTGTGTATTTCCAAAATGTCTGTCTCTAGCCCTGGTTAGCCATCCTAAAACTTGTGATATGTAATAGTAAAACTGGACTTAGCTGGGTATGCTAGATTTTTAGCTCTTCATCCATGCGACTATGAAGCTGTTTGTTAATTGTATCATCCCCAGGCCATTCCTGGGTAGGCAGTCACACCTGGGTGGCCGGTGGAGACCAAAACCAGCAGCATGCAGACTCCAAAGGGCTAAACAAATCTGTAGTCACGCTGCAGTGATGGCTTTGAAGTCTACATCTCACCACCAAAGCTTTTGAACTTACTAACTGGGTCTGGTTCTCCTTATCTAGGGGCCTTTGCAATGCAGATGTTACCTGGCAAGGCTTCCAGCCCATCTCCACCAAAGGAGTCAACTTGGCGGATCCCGAGACCCCTTCCCCCTTTAGATCAGATAGGGTGAGAGCTCCGTGGATCCCCAATAGGTAGGGACAACGACCATCCTCAGCAGGAAGCAGATACAGAGGAGACCTTCAGCCCCTCAACTTCCCATAGATATTGTGGGGATCACATCTCTCAAAGAAATGTGAGGAAGGCAGATAGAATAAGGGGATCTTGGGACCCCTCCCATGAGACTTGCCCTGCTGGAATGGTCGCCATGCCCTGATACCACCCACTCACTAGTAATCCCTGCCCCAAGATAAGACAATCACAGGAGGTAATTGAATTTGGAAAGGAGACAGGAACAATAAAAGAAAGGTGATGTCACAGGCCTATCAATCAAACTTGTCAATCAAGAGACCCCACGCCCAGAAGTGTTTCCCCTGAAGACTTAGAATAAAAGCCCCAAAGCCTCGTTCATCGTTCATCGGGGCTCCTGAGCCATTTTCCTGCTCGAGCCCGCTCCTACCTCTTTGGAGTGTACTTTCCCCTCAATAAACTATCTCTTTGTTTCACCACTTTACTTTTGAGTGTGTCTCGTTCAATTCTTTGCTCGAGATACCAAGAACCTGGATGTCGTGTTGACAAGGACACCCCATTTTCCGGTAACACTGTCAATTTTGCAATTAATTTCTTATATTAAATTTTCTCTATGAATTGCCTAGCCTTAGTTTTGTTTTTCAGGCCAGATCTCAACTACTTCCTATGTTTATACTCTGGACTTCATTGTCATCTTAAATTGTTTTTCCTTAAATATCTTCAACTCCAGGATCCTGCTTTGTGTTAAAATTTCCAATTCTTTAATCTCACTCATGTTCTTTTTTCTATTTTTATGTCTGCCTCATTTATCCCATTAACCATTCACCCATCCATCCATATTTATTGGGCTTCTATAGACCAAAGCACTGTGGTAGCTGATGACATACTGGTGCACAAAACTGACAAAGAGTGTGCTCTCATGGAGTGCCATAGTCTTGTGCAGGAGAGAAATAATTTTTTTTTAATTGTAAGAGAATTTAACATGAGATCTACTCTTTTGACAAATTTTAAGTGCATAGTAGGTACAGTGTTGTACAGTAGGTAGCTAAAACTTATTTATCTTTCATAATTGAAACTATAACCCATTGAACATTTCTTCCTCTGTCCAGCCACTGGCAACCACCACTCTATTCTTTCTATGAGTTTGACTATTTTAGATACCTCATGTAAGTGGAATTATGCTGAATTTTTCCTTCTGTGACTAATTTATTTCACTTAGCATAATGTCCTTCAGGCACACAATGTTGTCACATATGGCAAAATTTCTTTCTCTCTTTTTTAAGGCTGAAGAGCATTCCATTGTATGTATATACCTCATTTTATTTATCCCTTTATCTATAGATGGATGTTTAGGTTGGTTCCCTATGTTGGCTGTCATGAATAAAGATACAGTAAACATAGAAGTGTAGATATCTTTTCAAGATCCTGATTTCAGTGTTTTGTTTTGTTTTTTTTGTTTTTGTTTTTGTTTTTTTTTTGTGGGGTGGGGGGGAAGTGGGATTGCTGGATCATATGGAAATTCTACTTTTAATCTTTTGGGGAAACCCATACTGCTTTTTCATAGAAACTGTATAATTTTATGTCCTTACCAACAGTGCACAAGGCTCCCTTTTCTCCACATCCCCTTTAACATTTGTCATCTTTTGACTTTTTGATAATAGTCATCCTAACAGGTATAAAGTGATCTATCATCTTATGTGGTTTTAACTACCATTTCCCTTATGATTAGTGATATTGAGCATCTTTTTCATGTCTGTTGGTCATTTGTATCTTCTTTGGAGAAATGTCTATTTGAATTCTTTGCTTAATTTTTAACTAGGTCATTTGTTTTTTTGCCATTGAGTTGTAGGATTTTCTTATATACAGGGTCTGGCAGAAGTAATGCCCTTTTTTGTGAGCTGGTAATCTATACCAAATCTTTTATTACAAAATCATAAGCATGTAATTCTGTAACATAACAATATTTTAACTACTTTAAAAAGGGCATTATTTCTGCTGGACCCTGTATTATGGATATTAACCTCTTAGCAGACAGATAGTTTGCAAGTATGAGTATTTTCTCCCATTCCATATATTGTTTTTTTGCTCTGTTGATTGTATTTTTTTATTTTTAATTTTTACTGTGCAGGAGCTTTTTGGTTTGAAGTTGCTCCACTTGTCTGTTTTTTCTTTTGCTGCTTATGCTTTTGAGTGTGTGTTATAGTCAAGAAATCATCACCAAGACCAATTGTTAGTCCCTGAAGGGTTACAGCCAAGACGACTGTAAAGAATTACAGCCAGGCCCGCTGTACAGGGTTAAAGCCAGGCCTGCTGCCCAGTCTTGACCTGGGCATAATCAGTCCATGTCCAAGGCTGAGGAATTTCTGGGACTGACATTTACTGTGCATTTACTGGCTTATGTAACCAACCATAAAAACCACAACAGCTACTGGGTAGATGTGGCAAGATACCACTTTTGTTTGAATATGTATATATGGTCCCAGGTGTGCAATAAAGGGGCTTGCTCACTGGCTTGTTTATGGTCCCTGCATGTTGGCTCTGTGTGTTTTTTCAACTGGGCATACCACCACTGAAACCTGCTCTGCTTACAAACCTTGGCAATGACACCAATATTTTGGTATTTCAGTTTCAGGTCTTATATTTAAGGCTTTAATTCATTTTGAGTTGGTTTTTGTGAGGAGACAGATAATTGAAAAGTATTTACAAAAGCCACATATGTGCTCCAATGGAGTAATTATAGAGTGCTATAAGAGCACATCAGAGTAGCCCAATTTCTAGGTGGGGGGTGTGGAGGGCATGAATCCTTGAGACCTGAGACATGAGGAGTTGACTGTACAAAGAAGGGCAGGAGGAAAGAGTATAGCAGGCAGAGGGGACAGTATGCACAGACTTAGAGGCTGGATGAAAGTACAAAGGCTGGATAGGGTAAAAGGGGATTCTCAAACAGAATCAAGCTTGATTGAATTGTTCCCCAACTCACTGGGAGCAAGGCTGCCATTTACTCCTAATATTGAAATCTTTTTTTTTGGTGACTTCCAGTTTAGGCATTTCTATACCTCAGGCATCATATTTGACTCCAGCTCTCTTTGTCCCTTGGAATGGACACAAAGTTGTCAAACTTCTTACATTTCCTTAATTCTGAAACTCACTCTCTGGTGTTAATATGTGACTCTTCTTTTTTCTTACTATTTTTATGTAGCTTTCTCTTTTATTAGAGAGCTAATTATTGAAATAATTAAAGTTGGGAGCTTTCACTTCTCAGTTCTTTGCTTTATGGATTATGAAACATTTTTGTGCTCCTGTTGGGAAACCATAGATTTAACCCAAGGGCACACAGCAAAATGCTGTAGGGGCCAGGCAGGTGCTGGAAATGAGTGGCAGGCCCTATGGCCCTCTTGGACTGCCTTGTGCTTTCCTGCTTCTGCTGGAGGCACAGCGATAAGCATTAGCATTTCTCTTCTCTTCATATTAATGTAAGAAAACACACAGTGAAGCAGGATGATAAGAAGCACCTGTCATTGGCCCTGTGCTGTGGTGATAGTGGGGCAAGAAGGTGAGGGTTGGAGAGTGCAGAGAAAATGCTTTTGTCAGGTATGACTCAGCAAAGTTGAATAGTGTGTCATGTAGGAATGCAGGCCTACTATGTACAGGTATTTCAACAGAAGCCTGAAATCTGGATGACTTGGGAGTATATGAAATTTACTAACTTTTAATTATTAGAAAATAAATTTCAAAAATTAAATATACTGTAAGGGCCACTGTACTGCACATCACACAAAATGTATCTATGGGCTCACTTAGTGGTTCTAAATGTTGTCTGCCCAGTAGAATCACCTGGGGAGCTTTTAAAAGTCAAAGTGACACCCCTGGCCAATTAAGTCAGAATCTTGGGAGGCAGAATGAATCATGAATATTTTTTAATGTTCCAGGTGA
This sequence comes from Lyroderma lyra, assembly GCA_004026885.1. Classification (NCBI taxonomy): domain Eukaryota; kingdom Metazoa; phylum Chordata; class Mammalia; order Chiroptera; family Megadermatidae; genus Lyroderma; species Lyroderma lyra. Next base: position 29,096 of record PVJL010008114.1, on the reverse strand, counting down.
TTCCAATGTGTAGTTAAGACTAAGAACTGGCCTTGATGAGCCTCAGTTTGTGACCTCTGACCTAAGATGGCATATTTTAGCAGAAGGTGTGTGCTCTGCTTTACTTGGGGCCTTTTCTAGTGTTAATTGACAGGGGTGCTGTAAATTCAGATGTCAAGTTCCCTAGATGGGATCTCTGAAGGAAAACATCAAGTGCTCTCCTATTGTGTTTCTCTTGAGGGCTACAAATCTTTCTCATGGAATGTGGGTTGTTATGGTGATGGCAGAAGATGTCACTGAAAAACTCATGTGCTGTTTTACCTTAAGTGGTTGCAAAGCTCATTGTATAGTCCACATTATGTGAATCTAACATCTTGTCCTGTGAGTAATTTCTTATTCAGTTACCTGGCTACACTATATGTATGTTATATGATACAAACTAGACATCATGCATATGTAGTCACATTGCAACCATGTAACTATGCCCAATTGGTAGGTATGCATGAGTTATTGTCTTCAAGGTTGCAGAAGGACTAATTATGGCAGGCCTCCTCAGACACTTATGGTGGGCAAATGACAGTGTATGATATTTCTTCCTTCATCCTCAACTGGTGGTGTTTCCACAGTCCCATCCTTGACTTTGTTGTCACTCTTGGATCAGATACTTTGGCTAGAATTTCCATATCTCTTAAATCTGTGCTGCCAATTCTTAGTCTGTACTGAGTTCCAAACCTGTATTTTCAATAGTCTATTAGACATTTCCACCTGAATGTCTTACAGGAAACATGGACTCAATGTGATCCTGAATTCATTATTGTTTTCAATAAATTTGTTACTCTCTTCATTTGCTTTGATGTAAAAATAGAAGTTACTGGAGAAGACATAAAGGAAGAATTAAAAAACCAGGGCTCAGAGGATAAGAGCTGAGGAAGTTTGTTGGTTGATAGCTTTAAAAACACACGTGCCTCCTTTTAAGATGCTGCCTATGGATGACTCATTTACAGATGCCTCCAGTCCCCATATTTCTGCTCACAATTCAAGCTGATTAATCTATCTTGGGTGATGTGCCCACCCTTAATTTTGACTTAAGTGTATGTGTGTGGGAGTCCTGTGATTGGAAATCCCACTAGAATCAGATAAAATGTGGTAGGAGCAATCTCTCACAGTGCTGTTACCAGGATAAGGGGGAGAAGTTTCAACATAAGGGAAGAAGGATTTTATAAAAATTGTCCCTTTTTTGTGTGTATTTTTTTCTGGTTTAAATACTATACATGTAGCACATAAGTGAATACATTTGTGAAAAACCAAATACTGAAGAATGTTGAATGCTACCTTGCTTCTCATCCTACTTTCATTCTCAGAAGTAAGGACTACCAAGGACTTGGCCACCTGTGGAATCCAGCAGGGGTGCATCTGTTCCATTATATTGATGATATAATGCTAACTTCTGATTCTTTTGCAGAGTTTGAAACTGCAGCCACCAGTCTATGAGAAGCCCTCGAGACCTTGGGGTGGGCCATCAATGAAGACAAAGTCCAAGGGCCTGGGTTCTCTGTCAAATTCTTGGGAGTTGTCTGGTCAGGTAAGACTAAGGTTATGCCGAAGGCAATCATAGATAAGATACAGGCATATCCCCAGCAGACAACAGTGAAGCAATTGCAGACCTATTTGGGTTTGTTGGGCTATTGGAGGGTGTTTATTCCTCATTTAGCCACTTTAACTCACCCCTTACATCACCTGATATGGTGAGGGGCTACTTGAGATTGGACCCCAGAGATAGAACAGTCATTCTGAACCACCAAGCAGTCAGTGGCTCAAGCCCAAACCCTATGGGTTGACACCACCCTACTGTTCCTTTTAATGATGTTACTGGATGACAATGGGTTTGAGTGGGGCTTGTGGCAGAAACATGGGACTCGTAAGATACCCATTTGTTTTTGGTCTTAATTGTGGAAAGGAGTGGAAGCCCACTATTCCCTTATAGACAAACAGCTAGCTGCTATTTATGCTGCCCTTTTGGTCTGTGAGGCCATAATAGGTCCTAGTCTTGTAACCATTCAATCAAAGTATCTGGTAGAGGGCTAGTTGTGATCTTGGTTGCGGATGCCATGGACAGGGGTAGCCCAAACCCCTACCTTGACCAAATGCGGGGCCTATTTGGAAGAGAGGGCCCACTTCCCATTCAGCCCTTTATCAGATCAATTGCATGACTTTCTAGGACCTATAGAATTTCAAGTATAAGAGCCATCCCCAGCAATGGAAAGTGAAATGTCTATGGCTAGTCCCTACTTAGAGGGGCAAGCCCCTATCCTGGCAGATGCCTGGTATACAGATGGCTCCTGCTGAGGGCAACCACCTACATGGGCAGCTGCAGCAATACAGCCCTCTACAGATGAATTCTGGTATGAGACGGGGACTGGGCAATCCAGTCAATGGGCTGGATTGAGAGTTATGAACCAGGCACTGTACACACCTGTACAGACAGTTGGGCAATATACCAAGGTTTAACATTCTGACTTCCCACTGGGAAGCACAAGATTGGCTGATAGGGCACAGTCCTTTGTGGGGGAGGGCTCTTTGGCAGGACTTGTATAAATGAGGTCTCCAAGGAGGGAGTCAGTATTTACCATGTTCCAGGATATAATCCTTCAAAGGCACCTGTAAATGATGCTGCTGAGGCTCTTGCTCAAGTGAGGGCAAGTCAGTTACTGCCCTACCTGGGAAAGCCAGGTCCCTGGCTACATCACAAGCTGGGACATGTTGGAGCCTGGACCATGGGACAGGTAGGTCATCGATGGGGTATGTCCCTGACCCAGGCACAATGTCAATAGGCTGTGCAAGAATGCCAAGCTTGTGCAAAACAGCACACCCACCAGCACCACCCCTTGCAAGAACCGAGTCTTGTGCCAAGGGGCAAGGAGTGGCAAGCGGACTATATTGGGCCCTTGCCAACAGATCATGGTTGTCAATATGCCTTTACAGCAATGGATACAGGAACTGGGTTAGGATTTGCCTGGCCCACAGCTGTGGCCACTCAAGTACATACCCTTGCTTCACTTGATCACCTGAGCGCTGCCTGTGGGACTCCTATGGTAATTAGCAGTCACCGGGGCACTCACTTTACTGGATACAAAGTGCAGGCTTGGACTTGTCAGAATGATGATGATTGGCAGCTGCTTGAACCTTACTGACCCCAAGCCGCAGGTATAACAATATAATGGTTTATTAAAGAAAAAATTAAAGGTCTGTGCAAATGGAGAACTAATCTGCCCACTGCAGTTAGGTTATTGAATGAACAACCCAGACGTACTGGTTTGTCCCTGTTAGACAAAGTTATTCAAAGATCATCCTGTTTTTTGAACATATGTCCTAACTCTGCTGACCCACACCTGGTGCCAAAAATATATAATTGGTCTTTACTCCTCCCTGTTCCTGACTTGTTGGCACCAGGAAAACAGCTTCATGGTCATGGCCTCAGACCACCCAGGCCTCCCATAAATCTTGGCTGGCTCTAATAGAACCTTGGGGTGTTGGAATCAAGGAAGGATTGATCTTGAAACCATGGTTGGGGTGCTGGCCCCTCTCTGTGCAGATGACAGGAACTAAAGGGAACATTTGTCCTTGCCCTCTGGCCTCTTCTTTTGTATTCCATCACCTCATTAGAGCAGCCTTGGCCCCAAACTCTTGGGGAACTAGTCTGGTACCATAGGGCAGGGGCAAAGCCCTTACTGGCCACATTGTTGTCACGAGATGGACACATTGCTTGTATTTTACCTGAGGGTAAAGATCTTCCTTTAATGGTGTTACTGTCTGCTTTGTCCTACTGCCAAGGCTAATGGCAGGCAATAGTATCCTGTCCTGAGCACATACCTTTGCTCAGGTGCATAATATTTCCCACTGCTGGATCTGCATAGAAATACTCATGGAAGCAGCTGAGGAATTTCCATGGCAGATTCACCCAACTTCCTTAAACAACTGGATGCAGTTAAGTACGTGGAACAGCACTGCTGAATGGGACAAACATCATTGGGCAGTGGACAATTTGCTCTGTGAGGACCATAATAACCAACCCCCTCTGTTTGGTTATGCAATGACTAATGGGTGGGGTTGAGTGGCAGGGGAACATGTGAAACTATGGGAACAAGTCCTGTTATGTATAGAACAACACTGCTCAGTTGCTAGTCGTGTTGCTGGTTGGGCGTCCCCACACTTGTTTCAAAATGTTACCCATGTGCTCAACCCTTGTACTTGGTGGAATGGAGCCAAATATGCTGGCATTCATCCCAAAGATATCCTTCCAGCTGGATACCTCTGGGTTTGTGGACACTATGGATGGTCTTATTTACTTGCAAACTGGACTGGCTGATGTACATGGGGTCGCCCTTATGTTACTGGTCAAATACTGGTGACCCTTCCTCAATTGCGTACTAATTGGGATGCCGTGTATCACTACTGGCTTCACCAACATAGAACCACTTGGTGGTTCTACCCTTTTGCTCTGGCCTTGCCTGGCACTGCTGTCATAGCTGTAGAATTACAGTGCACACAGCTCAAGCCCTGAATGCTACTAAACAGGCCTTAAACCTATTATTAGATGAAACAGCACAAATGCATAAAGTTGTGCTGCAAAATAGAATGCCTTTAGATTTATTGACAGCCTCCCAAGGTGGCACCTGTGCTATTTTACATTTTGTGTTTATAGCCCAGATCATGCTGAGCACATTCAGACAGCTCTGGCCAACATGAACACAGAGGTACAAGCCATTGCCTCCTCCACAGAAGACCCATTAACCTCTTGGTGGAACTCCTTAGGATCCACCTGGTGGTGGATACTAATGATACTAGTGATTATTGCTAGCAATCTGGTAGTCTTTTGCTGTGCCCTATATTGTTGCTGTGGACTGTGGGCTCAAGGATATGCATTATGGGCAAAGTCCTGTGTGGCAGCCCTGCAGGGGTGGAGTGTCAGTTCCCAAAGGGTTGAAACCAAATCCGCCGTAAAGAATTACAGCAAGGCCCACTGTAAAGGATTAAAGCCAGGCCCGCTGCCCAGGCTTGACCTTGGCATAATCAGTCAATGTCTGGGGTTGAGGAATTCCTGGGCCTGACATTTACTGCCTTATGTAACCATGAAAACCCAAACAATTGCTACTGGGCAGATGTGGCAAGATGCCACTTTTGTTTGAATGCATATATATAGTCCTGGGTGTGCAATAAAGTAGCTTACTTGCTTGCTTGCTGGCGTATTTATGGTCCCTCTATGTCAGCTCCGCACGTGTTTTTTCAACTGGGTGTACCACCGCTGAAACCTGTCCTGCCTGGAAACTTTGGCAATGACAGATGTCTTTTGTGATGTTCCCTGTGTAAGGAGTGTGTTGTGTTGCATCCATATACCACAGCAACAATACGGACTACAGGAACAAAGTATAATAGCACAAGTGATAGTAAAGAGGGTAATCAAGGCAATGCACCACTTGTTAGTGAGAGAAGTCCACCATTCTTAGAGGAGATCCCCCATTAGACACTCAATACTTTGAGTTTTTGCACTTAAGGCTTTTAATGCCTGGCTAACATTATGTTGTTTATCCAGGATATATATGCAATATTTGGTGCCAATCAAGATACAAACTCCTCCCTAGGAAGCAGTAAGAATATCAAAGGCTGAAGGCGGAGGGCAAAATGGCAACTGGAGAGGAGGTCCCTAAAGCCTCTCCCAGAAAACACAATTGAACGGCCACCCAGGAGCCAAGAAAGAGGACCTTTGGTGGCAACAAACAAACAAACAAACAAACAAAAAAACGGCAGCTGAGACATCCACACATCGCAAGTAAACACCTAAAGGTTGGAGAGAAAGGGGCGAGTGGGAGAGAGGAGAGGGAGCAGAGATGGATTGCAACAGGACCAGATTGCAGTTTACTGCAGTACATGGGAGGGGAAAGCCAAGGGGCGACAAGAGGAAAAGCCCTAGCAAAGCAGCAGAATAAATGGGAGTCCATTGGGGAGTTGGGCTAGGGAGCTGGAATTTGGAGTGGCGAGTTGGGGACAGACCTTGGGAGCCAACCTCTGGAACTTTTGAGTGGTAGCAGGGCTGAGCGAGGACTCTGAACTGCAGAGACAACATCTTGGCTCTAGGCTCCCTTGGAACCCACAGCTCAGGCGTGTGCAGCTCCTGCACAGAGTTGCGGCTCCCGTTCTGGCCCGCTGCGGAGGCGAGCCGGCTGCCGGCGCAGTGTGCACATCTCCTGCGCGGGGTTGCGGCTCCCGTTCCCAGCCCGCTACAGAGGCGGACCGGCTGCCTTCCTACCGCGGGGTCAGATTCACAGCTTCGGACTTGTGTGCATGCCTGCTGGGGCGCCCCTGGGTCCTAAAAGCAGTGCGAGCCTGCAGAATCTGCCCCAACATTTGACTACGGAAGCAGGCCCGGGAAGAAAGGTGGATTTGATAGCATTTGCCCCACATAGCAGGAGCAGCATGGGCCCACAACACCCAGCTTCCCCAGCATAGGGCAGAAGGTGGAGCTTCCCCGGTGTGCCTTTTTTTTTTTTTTTTTTTTTGCTTTTTGGTATATGGGTAGCTCCTTGGCTGGGAATCGAACCCAGGCCGCAGCGCTGACAGCAGCATTGCCGAAGCCTTAAGCCACTACACCATCAGGGAACTCCCCCGGTGTGCCTTTTGTTGGCCTTCCCCCTTTTCTAAAACTTCCCCAACCAACTAACTAACTATAGAAGTGGAGGGACCATGATAGATGTGCAGTGCCTCCAAACATAGCAGGAGACCAGAAATAAGAAATAAGCAATCCCTCTATCTCCCAAAACTTGCCCCCCTCAAACCACCTCATGTCTGCCCTACAGCAAGACACTACAAAAGTACTACTCTGGGCTCCTGGGCACTACTAAACGTAACGCCCTCATGTCAAAGAGGAAGAACCCAGCAGACAGGATGAATTCCTTAAAAACTAAAACTCCTCAGAAAGAACAGGAAATTTATCAAGACAGCTTCTTAGACCTAGAAGTTTCCAAATTAAGTGATAGAGAATTTAAAGTAATCATTGTAAAGGCTGTGAGAGAAATGAAAACATACTGGCAGAGCACCATGGCTGACATAATCATCATAAAAAAGGAGATGAATGACATAAAAAAGAAACTCTATGAACAAAAGGAACAATTTAACAAAGAAATTCAAAATATAAGGAAGATTGAGACGGAAATGCGAGAGATAAATAATACAATAAAAGAAGTGAGAAATGAAATAACTGCCATAGGAAACAGGGCCAACCAGATGGAGGAAAGAATTAGTGATATCGAAGATCAGAACATGGAAACAGCTCAGAAAGAGGAAGAGAGGGAATATAGAACTAAAAGGATTGAAAGAACTCTATAAGAACTATCTGACTCCATGAAACAAAACAACATCAGGATAATAGGAATAGAAGAAGGGGTAGAGCATTCTACAGAGAGCATACTCAAACAAATAGTAGATGAGAAATTTCCAAACCTATGGAAAGATCTGGAACCTCAAGTTCAAGAACAAAACCGGTCCCCTAGATACCTGGACCCTAACAGATCTTCTACAAGACACATGGTACTAAAGATGTCCAAAACTAAAGACAAAGAGACAATTGTCAAGGCAGCCAGGGAAAAAAGAACTATAACCTTTAGAGGAAAACCCATAAGGTTGGCATCAGATTTCTCAGCAGAAACTCTGCAAGCCAAGAGGGAGTGGAATCCAATATTCAAAAATTTAAAAGAGAGAAACTTCCAGACAAGAATATATTATCCAGCAAAATTATCTTTCAGATATGAAGGTGGAATAAAGACCTCAGACACACAGAAGCTGAGGAAATTTGCCAGCACAAGGCCAGCACTCCAAGTTATACTGAAGGAGGCTCTTTGACCTGAAACAAAACATCAGGAAAAATGGAACAAAGTTGGACCAACAAGAAAGAAACAAAAATAAAACAGAAACAAATAAAGAAATAAGTAATGGCTACAGGAAATCCTCACATATCGATCATCACTCTAAATGTTAATGGACTGAACTCACCAATAAAAAGACACAGAATAGCAGACTGGATTAAAAAACAGAACCCATCCATATGCTGTCTCCAAGAAACACACCTCAGCCATAAGGACAAGCACAGACTCAGAGTGAAAGGATGGGAAACAATACTTCAAGCAAATGGTAACCAGAGAAAAGCAAAAGTTCCCATACTGATATCTAATGAAATAAACTTCAGGTTAAAAAAGATAGTAAAAGACAAGGATGGATATTACATAATGATAAAAGGCACAATACAACAACAAGAAGAGTTGACACTAATTAATATGTATGCTCCCAACCAGGATGCACCAAAATATACAAAGAAACTACTAATAGATTTGAAAGGAGAAACTGATGAACACACAATCATTGTGGGAGACTTAAAGACCCCGCTAACAGCCATGGACAGATCATCCAAACAGAAAATAAATGAGGAAATATCAGCTCTAAATGACACATTACAGCAATTGGACATAATTGACATTTACAGGACACTTCATCCAGCAAAAAGGGACCATTCCTTCTTTTCCAGTGCACATGGAACATTATCAAGGATAGATCATATGCTGGACACAAAAGTAGCCTCAGCAAATTCAAGAAGATTGAAATCATACCAAGTGTATTCTCAGACCACAAAGCTTTGAAATTGGAGATCAACTGTAAAAGGAAAGCAGAAGGAAACACATACACATGGAGATTAAACAACAGCTTATTAAAAAAAGGACTGGATAAAAGAACAAATAAAAGATGAGATTAAAAAATATATGGAAACAAATGACAATGAAAATACAACATATAAGAATTATTGGGACACAGCGAAAGAGGTAATAAGAGGGAATTTTACATCGCTACAGGCCTATCTTAAGAAACAAGAAAAATCACAAGTAAACATCTTAACATCTCATCTTAAAGAACTAGGAAAAAAAGAGCAGACAAAACCCAAAGTTAGCAGAAGGAAAGAAATAATAAAAATTAAAGCAGAACTAAACCAATTACAGAACAGAAGGACAATAGAAAAAATTAATATTACGAAGAGCTGGTCCTTTGAGAAAGTCAACAAAATTGACAAACCCCTGGCAAGACTGATCAAAGGACAAAAGGAAAGGACACAAATATCCAAAATTAGAAATGAAAGGGGAGAAATTACCACTGATACCACAGAAATACAAAGGATTATAAGAAAATATTATGAACTTTATGCCACTAAATTTAACAACCTAGAAGAAATGGACAAGTTTCTAGAACCTTACAGCCTACCTAGATGTAACCAAGAAGAACTGGATAATCTAAATAAACCAATTAATAGTGAAGAGATTAAAATGACTATCCATAATCTCCCTAAGGGCAAAAGCCCTGGACCAGATGGTTTCACCAATGAGTTTTACCAAGCATTCAAAGAAGAATTGACACTTATCCCCTTCACACTCTTCCAAAAAATTGAAGAGGAAGCAATACTTCCTAACTCATTCTATGAGGCCAACATTACTCAAATACCAAAGCCTGGCAAAGACAACACAAAGAAAGAAAAGTATAGACCAATATCTCTGATGAATACAGATACAAAAGTTCTAAACAAAATATTAGCAAACAGAATATAACAATGCATCGAAAATATCATACATCAAGGTCAAGTGGGATTCATCCCAGGAACACAAGGATAGTTCAACATATGAAAATCAATCAAAAAAAAAAAAAAAAGAAAGAAAGAAAATCAATCAATGTGATACACCACATAAACAAAATCAAAGATAAAGACCATATGGTCATTTCAATTGATGCAGAAAATGCTTTTGACAAGGTACAACACCCATTTATGATCAAAACACTAAATAAAATAGGTATAGAAGGAAAATATCTCAGCATCATAAAGGCCATATATGACAAGCCCTCGGCTAACATCATCCTGAATGGGGAAAAGCTGAAGCCTATTCCCCTAAAATCAGGAACTAGAAAGGGATGCCCCCTGTCACCACTGCTATTTAATATAGTACTGGAAGTTCTAGCCACAGTAATCAAGCAGGAGAAAGGAATAAAAGGTATCCAAATTGGGAAAGAAGAGGTCAAATTGTCACTATTTGAAGATGACGTGATTCTTTATATAAAAAATTCCAAAGATTCCACCAGGAAACTATTAGAAACAATAAACGAATATAGTAAAGTTTCAGGATACAAAATCAATGTAGAAAAATCAACAGCATTCCTATAGACAAACAATGAATCCACAGAAAAAGAAATGAGGGAGTCAATTCCCTTTGCTATCACATCAAAAAGAATGAAATACCTTAGAATTAACTTAACAAAGAATGTGGCAGTCTTATACACGGAAAACTATAAAACACTTTTGAAAGAAATTGAAACAGACTTTAAGAGGTGGAAAAATATCCCCTGTTCATGGATAGGAAGACTCAAAATTGTTAAAATGGCCATTCTGCCTGAAGCAATCTACAGATTTAATGCAATACCCATCAAAATCCCACAATCATTTTTCGTGAAATAGATAAAAGAATTAGTAAATTTATATGGAACCATAAAAGATCTCAAATTGCCAAAGCAAAACTACATAAAAAGAATAAGGCTGGTGGCATTACATTCCCTGACTTTAATGTATATTACAAAGCATCAATAGTCAAAACAGCGTGGTACTGGCAGAAGAACAGAAATATAGACCAATCTAATAGAACTGAAAACCCAGAAATAAACCCACAAATTTATGGACAAATAATTTTCAATAAAGGAGCAAAAAACATACAATGGGGAAAAGACAACCTCTTTAGTAGGTGGTGCTGGGAAAACTGGAAAAACATATGCAAAAGAATGAATTTGAGTTGTGAACTCTCTCCATATACAAAAATTAACTCAAAATGGATTAAAGACCTTCATATAAGACCTGCAACAATAAACTGTATAGAAGAAGACATTGGTACTAAACTTATAGACGTAGGACTCAAGGAAGACTTCATGAACCTGACCTCAAAGGTAAGGGAAGTAAAAGCAAAAATAAATGAATGGGACTATATCAAACTAAAAAGCTTCTGCACAGCAAAAGAAACCATCAACAAGGCAAAGAGACAGCCAACGGAATGGGAGAAAATATACGCAAATAACACATCAGATAAGGGTCTAATATCTAAAATATATAAAGAATTAATAAGACTAAACAAGAAAAAAACAAACAACCCAATTAAAAAGTGGGCAGAAGAACTAAACAGGCACAACCACTGTGGAAGGCAGTGTAGAGGTTCCTCAGAAAATGGGGAATGGAGTTTCCATTTGACCCAGCCATTGCCCTTCTGGGGATCTATCCAAAAGACTTGAAAACTTTTGTCTGCAGTGTTCATCGCAGCACTGTTCACAGTGGCCAAAACATGGAAACAACTAAAATGCCCTGTGACAGATGACTGGATAAAGAAGCTGTAGTACATATACACAATGGAATATTACTCAGCTTTAAGAAAAGATGAAATATTGCCATTTGCAACAAAATGGGTGGACCTGTAGATCATCATGCTTAGTGAAATAAGCCAGACTGAAAAAACAAAGAACTGTATGACTTCACTCTTATGTGGAATATAAAACTGAAAGTAACAAAGAGAAAAGAAATGAACAAACAAAGAACCCATGGACACAATCAATAGTTCAATGGTTATTTGGTAACGAGTGGATTAGGGAAGTGAGAAAGGGGAGGGGATGGGAGATGAGGGAGGGGAAGCTAAATATAAGAAAGAGACCTCACACTGGGTGGTGAACTTATTATACAACAAGTTGACAATGCACTGTAGAATTGTATCCCTGAAACTTATGTAATCCTTGCTAACAGATGTCACCCCAATAAGTCTAATAATAAAAATGAATTTATAAACTAAATTGAAAAAAAAAAAGAGATGGACGGCATAAAAAAGGAACTCTGTGAACAAAAACAACAATTTAACAAAGAAATTCAAAACATAAGGAAGAGCGAGATGGAAATGCAAGAAATAAATAATATGATAAAAGAAGTGAGAAACAAAATAATTGCCATAGGAAACAGGGCCAACCAGATGGAAGAAAGAATTAGTGATATCGAAGATCAGAACATGGAAACAGCTCAGAAAGAGAAAGAAAGGGAATATAGAACCAAAAGGATTACAAGAACTCTGCAAGAACTATCCGACTCCATGAGACAAAACAACATCAGGATAATAGGAATAGAAGAAGGGGCAGAGCCTTCTACAGAGAGCATACTCAAATAGTAGATGAGAACTTTCCAAACCTACGGAAAGATCTGGAACCCCAAGTTCAAGAAGAAAACAGGTCCCCTAGATACTTGGACCCTAACAGATCTTCTCCAAGACACATGGTACTAAAGATGTCCAAAACTAAAGACAAAGAGACAATTGTCAAGGCAGCCAGGGAAAAAAGAACTATAACCTTTAGAGGAAAACCCATCAGGCTGGTATCAGATTTCTCAGCAGAAACTCTGCAAGCCAGGAGGGAGTGGAATCCAATATTCAAATATTTAAAAGAGAGAAACTTCCAGCCAAGAATAAATTAACCAGCAAAATTATCTTTCAGATATGAAGGTGGAATAAAGACCTTCTCAGATACACAGAAGCTGAGGAAATTTGCCAGCACAAGGCCAGCCCTCCAAGTTATACTGAAGGAGGTTCTTCGACCTGAAACAAAACATCAGGAAAAAAATGGAAGAAAGTTGGGGCAACAAGAAAACAAAAACAAACAAAGAAATAAGTAATGGCTACAGAAAATTCTCACATATCGATCATCACACTAAATGTTAATGGACTGAACTCACCAATAAAAAAACACAGGATACCAGACTGTATTAAAAAACAGAACCCATCCATATGCTGTCTCCATGAAACACACCTCAGCCATAAGGACGAACACAGACTCAGAGTGAAAGGATGGGAAACACTACTCCAAGCAAATGGTAACTGAGAAAACAGGAGTTGCCATACTGTTACCTAATGAAATAAACTTCAAGTTAAAAAAGATAGTAAAAGACAAAGATGGTCATTACATAATGATAAAAGGCACAATACAACAACAAGAAGATTTGACGCTAATTAATATATATGCTCCCAACCAGGATGCACCTAAATATACAAAAAATACTATTAAGAGGTTTGAAAGGAGAAACTGATGAATACACAATGATTCTGGGAGACTTTAACAGCCATGGACTGATCATCCAAACAGAAAATAAATAAGGAAAATCAGCTCTAAATGACACATTACAGCAATTGGACATAATTGACATTTACAGAACACTTCATCCAGCAAAAAGAGACTACATGTTCTTTTCTAGTGCACATGGAACATTCTCAAGGATAGACCACATGCTGGGACATAAGAGTAGCCTCAGCAAATTCAAGAAGATCAAAATCTTGCCAAGTGTATTCTCAGACCACAAAGCTTTGAAATTGGAGATTAACTGTAAAAGGAAAGCAGAAAAAAACCACATATACATGGAGATTAAACAACAGCTTATTAAAAAAGGACTGGATAAAAGAACAAATAAAAGATGAGATTAAAAAATATATGGAAACTAATGACAATGAAAATACAACGTATCAGAATTATTGGGACACCACAAAAGCAGTAGTAAGAGGGAAATTTATATCACTACAGTCCTATCTTAAGAAACAAGAAAAATCACAAGCAAACATCTTAGCATCCTATCTTAAAGAACTGGAAAAAGAAGAGCAGACAAAATCCAAAGGCAGCAGAAGGAAAGAAAAAAAAATTAAAGCAGAGCTAAACTAATTAGAGAACAGGACAATAGAAAAAATTAATATAATGAAGAACTGGTTATATGAGAAAGTCAACAAAATTGACTGATCCCTGGTATACTAATCAAGGGGCGAAAGGAAAGGACACAAATATCCAAAATTAGAATTAAAAGGGGTGAAATTAGCACTGATACCACAGAAATACAAAGGATTATAAGAAAACATTATGAAGGACTTTATGCCACTAAATTTAACAACCTAGAAGAAATGGACAAGTTTCTAGAAACTTATAGGCTACCTAGACTGAACCAAGAAGAACTGGATAATCTAAATAGACCAATCAATAGCAAAGAGATTGAAATGACTATACATAATCTCCCTAAAGGCAAAAGCCCTGGACCAGATGGTTTCACCAACAATTTCTACCAAGCGTTCAAAAAAGAATTAACACTTATTCTCCTCAGACTCCTCCAAAAAATTGAAGAGAAAACAATACTTCCCAACTCATTCTATGAGGTCAACATTACCCTAATACCAAAACCTGGCAAAGAAAAGAAAAAGAAAGAAAACTATAGACCAATATCTCTGATGAACACAGATGCAAAAATCCTAAATAAAATATTAGCAAATAGCATACAACAGTGTTTCAAAAAGATCATACATCATGAGTAAGTGAGATTCATCCCGGGAGCACAAGGATGTTTCAACATATGAAAATCAATCAATGTGATACACCACATAAACAGAATAAAAGATAAAGACCATATGTCTTTTTAATTGATGCAGAAAAAGCTTTTGACAAGATACAACATCCATTTGTGATCAAAACACTAAATAAAATAGGTATAGAAGGAAAGTATCTCAACATAATAAAGGCCATATATAACAAACTCTCGGTTAACATCATACTGAATGGGGAAAAGCTGAAGCCTATTTCCCTAAAATCAGGAACAAGACAGGGATGCCCCCTGTCACCATTGCTATTTAATATAGTACTGGAGGTTCTAGCCACAGCAATTAGGCAAGAGAAAGGAATCAAAGGTATCCAAATTGGGAAAGAAGAGGTCAAATTGTCACTATTTTCGGATGACATGATCCTTTACATAAAAACTCCAAAGATTCCACCAGGAAAATGTTAGAAAAAATAAACAAGTATAGTAAAGTCGCAGGATACAAAATCAATGTACATAAATCAACAGCATTCCTGTATACAAACAGTGAATCCTCAGAAAAAGAAATGAGGGAGTCAATTCCCTTTGCTATCACAAAAAAAAGAATGAAATACCTGGATTAACTTAACAAAGAACATGACAGACTTATACATGGAAAATTATAAGACACTTTTGAAAGAAATTGGAATAGACTTTAAGAGGTGCAAAAATATCCTCTGTTCATGGATAGGAAGACTTAACATTGTTAAAATGGCCATTCTGCCCAAAGCAATCTACAGATTTAATGCAATACCCATTAAAATCCCACAATCTTTCTTTCGTGAAATTGATAAAAGAATTACTAGATTTATGTGGACCATAAAAGACCTCGAATTGCCAAAGCAATACTACATAAAAAGAATAAGGCTGGTGGCATTACATTCACTGACTTCAATTTATATTATAAAGCATCAATAGTCAAAACAGCTTGGTACTGGCAAAAAACTGAAATATAGACTGATGGAACAGAACTGAAAACCCAGAAATAAATCCACAAATTTATGGACAAAAAATTTTCTATAAAGGAGCAAAAAACAATGGTGAAAAGACAGCCTCTTTAGTAGGTGGTGCTGGGAAACTGGAAAAACACATGCAAAAGAATGATCCTGAGCTGTGAACTCTCTCCATATACAAAAATTAACTCAAAATGGATTAAAGACCTTCATATCAGACCTGCAATAATAAACTATAAGAAGAAAACATTGGTACTAAGCTCATAGATCTAGTCCTCAAGGAAGACTTCATGAACCTGTCCTCAAAGGCAAGGGAAGTGAAACCCAAAATAAATGAATGGGACTATATGAAACTAAAAAGCTTCTGCACAGCAAAAGAAACCATCAACAAGGCAAAGAGACAGCCAAGAGAATGGAATAATATATATGGAAATAATGAATCAGATAAGGCTCTAATATCTAAAATATTTAAAGAACTAATAAAACTTAACAACAAAAAAGCAAACAACCCAATTAAAAAGTGGGGAGAAGAACTAAACACACACTTCTCCCACAAAGAAATACAAATGGCCAGCAGACATATGAAAAAAGTGCTCATCCTCATTAGCTATCAGGGAAATGTAAATCAAAACCCCAATGAGATATCACCTCATACCTGTTAGAATGGCTATTATCAACAAGACAAGGAATAACAAGTGCTGGAGAGGATGCAGAGTAAAAGCAACTCTGGTACACTGCTGGTGGGAGTGCAAACTGGTACAACCACTGTGGAAGGCAGTGTGGAGGTTCCTCAGAAAATTGGGAATGGAGCTACCATTTGACCCAGCAATCCCCCTTCTGGGGATCTACCCAAAAGACTTGAAAACCTTTGTCCGGAAAGACTTATGTACCCCAATGTTCATTGCAGCGCTGTTCACAGTGGCCAAAACATGGAAACAACCAAAGTGCCCTGCAACAGATGACTGGATAAAGAAGCTGTGGTACATATACACAATGGAATATTACTCAGTTGTAGTAAAAGATGAAATATTGCCATTTTCAACAAAATGGATGGATGTGGAGATCATCATGCTGAGTGAAATAAGCCAGACAGAAAAAACAAAGAACTGTATGATATCACTTATATGCAGAATATAAAACTGTAAGCAACAAAGAAAAAAGAAATGAACAAACAAACAAATAATCCGTGGACTCAATCATTAGTTTAATGTTTATTTGGGAACGTGTGGGTTAGGGAGGGGAGAAAGTGGAGGGGTTGGGAAAGGAGGGAGAGGGAGCTCAATATAAGGTGATGGAAAGAGAAATCACATTAGGTGATAAACTTATTGTACAACAAATTGACAATGCACTGTAGAATTGTATGCCTGAAACCTATGTAATCCTTGCTAACAGATGTCATCCCAAAAATTCTAACAATAAAAATGAATTAAAAAATATAAAAAATAAATAAAGAAGACAATTTATGAAGCTTAAAAAATAAAATGAATATCTAAGGCCATGTAATTTTGCAACACAACTTTACTCATCTGATAGACTTCTGCATTCAAAAGGGATAATGCTCTGCAGGTTTCATTAAAGGCACGACCTGTATGCTAAGCCAAAGCAGTTACCTCTTTTTGATTTACTATATATAGACCAAATGGAGTCAAGCTCTCTTGCCGTGCTCTGCTGTAATGATTCACCTGTGATGTAACTGTGACTTGCACTTTTCCAGGTGGCAACCATTTTGTTGTTTATGTGCCTTGTGTGATCACTTCTTGGCACCCATCTATATATGGATAGGGGACTCTCTGGAAGGGGGCAATGTGATGCCCTGCTATGCTCCGGCTCTCAGATGCCATTTTGTTGACACTTCACTTTCTGAATAAAAGCTATGTTTAAGTTACCTGTGGCTTCTTGATTTTTCTTTGGTCTGCTCAGATCCATTGCAAACCACCACAACCACAGTTGTCGACAAGACACTTGGCCATCATGAACAGGATCCACAGTTGCTGGGTATGGAGTCAACTGCAACCCTGAAGGGAGAAATTGAGGGGTTGCCTGCCATGAATGTGTGGTGTGGCATGTCTCTTCTCTATGTGGTACCTCTATGTGTGAAGGCTCTCTGGGTGCTGGGAGAGACCTTCAACATGGTGAGCACCTGCAGGGTGGCTGTGGCTGTGGGATAGCTCTTTTTTTCAGGCTTTAGGGAAGAATCAGAGGCAACTCTGCATGAAGTAGCATGAGTCCAGGAGCCTCCTGTCTGAGCTGGACCTGATAAAGGCACAACTGCAAGCTGTGGAAAAAACCAGGCATCTGGTGATGGAAGAATGCTGGCACTTGCAGTCAGGGTATAACAGGGAGTTCCCCATTGTCATTTCAGACTCCTTGGAGGAGGAAGGCAAACCAGAACTGCAATTCCATACTTGCTCCATAGTGACATAAAAAATGAAACCCCAGCAGCCCATGGCACAGGGTTCATGCTGCAGATACTTCCCAGATGATTGATTTCATCTCATACCATCAATATACTTAGGCTGAGTTGGTAGACTTGGGTAAGAAATTGTGGCAGAAGGCTGGTGAGCCCCTGGTCATTTGGCTTTTGTGGCTCTGGGACATGGGAGTAGATGGTATAATGTGTGTAGAACAAGAAATGGAGAAGCTAGCCTCTGTGATCATGTACCCCTTATTGCATCAATAATTTCAGGGTAGTTCCAGGTATAAGCAAGGCACCCATTCTCTGTTGGATTGGCTCATGGTGCCATCTGAATGGTGTGGACACATGTGGAAGACATTCCTGGGAAGGTCAGTAAGTGGCAATTCTATACAAAACTTGTGGGAGCTGGATTTGCAGGCTGTGGGGTTTAATCCAAATACCTGAGGTCTGGATGATGAGAGATTTATGGCAGATATAAGGGACAATGTGTTGCAAAATGCTCCCTCTTGCTGTTTGGATTGCTCATGCCTATCCTGGTACCTTATGTAGGCCACCCCGTGAATGAGGTCACTGTGATGGTGGTGAATTTGGGGGAAGCCCAATCAAGGCACACACAGAAGGGAGTCTGCATGGTGGCCAAGAGGAATGGGCCTGTAAAGGTCACATGAAATCAGATGTTGGTAGATCTTATATCGGCTGGAATCAATAAGGAAAAAAATCATGGGAAACCCAATGCCTATCTATTGGAATTTTGGCAGCAGCTGAAAGCTGATGAATGGTTCACTGCACTGAGGAAGTGAAAAAAACATGGGTGATGAGAGGGCTATGAGGCCCAAGGCTCATGGGTCCATCTCAAGGATCACTTAATTATAAGGACCGAGGTACATATGGTCTGTCTCAAAGATCACTTAATTGCGAGGCCCGAGGCTCATGTGGTTGGCCTCCAGGATCATTTAGTGCAGTGGGAGGATGATCTTCTTGTGGAGCCCCTGTTCTGTTTCAAATACGGCAAAGGCTAAGGAACCCATCCACAGGGGATGGGTGGAGAGACCACATATAGGATTTGCAATCCACTGATCCCCAACCAAATACAGAGTGTTCTGGTCCTAGCAGGTATCGGCACTGAATGTTCTCTCTTGTATGGGAATCCAGAGAAGTTTCTGGTGCCCCAGTAGTCATTGATGGCTATTGGGGGCAAAGCATTGGAGTGATACCTGCTGACATCCTGCTGGGGATAGGTTGTCTGCCACTGCAGACATATAGGGTTTATGGGTCACCCAACCCTGAATATATCTTAGGGGTAGATATTTGCCGGGGTTGTGGTTGAACACCACGATAGGAGAGTTTGACCTCTGAGTGTGGGTGGTGAAGGCTGTGGTGCGGGGATATGCTGCACATGAACATTTGAAGCTGTCCCCTCCCTGACAGATTGTGCATATGAAGCAGTACAAGCTGCTAGGGGACCATGATGAAATAACTGGGATGATACAGGAACTAGAAAATGTGGGGATAATACACCATAACCATAGTCTGTATAACTCCCCAGTATGGCCAGTGAGAATGCCAGATGGCACCTGGCGAATGAATATTGACTAGTGCGAATTGAATAAGGTAGTGACATCTTTTCATACAGCTGTCCCATCAGTGGTGGACCTGATGGATCATCTGAGTCAGGAGTTGGGGACCTATAATTTTGTTGCTGATCTTGATAATTCATTTTCTCCATTGACATAGCTTCGGAGAGACAAGATCAACTTTTATTCACATGGGAAGGCAAGCAGTGGACTTTTATAGTCCTTCCCCAAGGGTACTTGCATAGTCCCATGCTGTGCCATGGACTGGTGGTGGCAGACTTGGCATGATGGTCATGGCCTGAGAATGTATGCCTGTATCATTACATTGATGATATTATGTTAACTAGTAAACTCTGCAAATCTAGAAGGTGTTGGTTCTGCTCTCCTAACACACCTGAAAACATGTGGTTGGCCACTCAACGACCAAAAGTTGTAAGGGCCTAGCTTGTCTGTCAAGTTCTTGGGGGTTATTTGCTTGAGTAAGAAAAAGGTTATTCCCAACACAGTTATAGATAAAATCCAAGTGTACCCTGTGGTTATGGGGGAGTCAACCACCCAACCCTTGGAAAGTGAGCCTACAGTGGCAAAATGGGAGGTCATGATTGCAATACACAGTGTACTGAGCAATGGTCCCCTGATAGCTGAGCTCCAAGAGGAGCTCCTTAGTCCTGTGACTTATGTGGCTATGGGGGAGTCAACCTCCCAACATTTAGAAAGTGAGCCTGAGGCCAGCTCCTTCAAGGAAGGGCAAGTGTCCATCCCAGGAGATGCTTGGTATCCAGGTGGCTCTAGCAGGGGCCAGCTCTTGCAATGAACTGCTGTCACCTTCCATACTTTCACTGAGAACATTTGGTACAATGCTGGTACCAGGTGAAGCAGCCAATGGGTGGAACTATGGGTTATATGGTTAGTAATTACAATGAGCCATTCCCATTGGTAGTCTGTACTGACATTTGGGCAATATTCAGAGGCTTGACTCTCTGACTTGCCACTTAGCATCTTAAACACTGGATGGTGATGCACTGCCTACTCTGGGGTCAAGCCATGCAGCAAGAGCTATGGACCCTCGGGCACCAGAAACCGGTGATGGTCTATCATGTCACAAGACATGCTCCTTTGGCCCATCCAGGTAATGATGAGACAGACACCTTGGCAAAGGTGAGATGGTTAGAGACAAGTCCTGTTGGAGATGTGGCTCAATGGTTGTACCAGGGTTTCCTCCCTGCAGGATGAAATACTATGTGGGCAATGGTAAACTCATGGAATTTGCTTATTACTTACTTATGCTGATGTGCTTGAGGTTTGTAAGCAATGTGCTGTTTGTTCTAAGGAACATCCCCAAAGGCTGGTGGCCTCAGATGGACAGGGCATATGGGGCTGAGTTCCTCTGACTCAGTGGCAGATAGACATAATAGGGCCTCTGCCCAACTCAGAAGGGTATCGATATGCTGTGACTGGTGTCAATACTGTGTCAGGGCTTTTGATTGCATGCCCAGCCCATTGCCCAGATCAACACGCAGTACTGCATGTGCTGGAGCACCTCTGTGCTGTGTATGGTCACCCATTGGTCATTGAAAGTGACAAGGGCACCCATTTTACAGGTGCCCAAGTATGGCAATGGACTAAGAACATGGGTATAGAGTGGGAATTCCACATCCCTTGCCATCTTTAGGCAGCAGGAATTGCTGAGAGAGACAACAGACTGGTCAAATTTGGCTTATGCCAGTCCAGAGCAGACCAGTCCCTGGCAGGATGGACAAAACATCTGTGGACTGTGCTACAGGCTCTAAATGAATGGAGCAGGAAGGGTGGCTCCAGTAGAGGCACTCCTGCATTGAGCAGCAGCACCTATTCAATTGCAGATATAAACCAAAGATGAATTGCTAAAACATGGCTTCGGGTGACAAAGCAACATCTTGCTGCCAGCCCCTACTGGTCTAGCAAGGGGGCAATGGGTTACTTGGACTTGGCCTTGGACTATACAAGCCCCTCATATGAGATGGGTGACTTTGTTGGCCCATTGGGGGAAAAGTTTTGAGTGTAACTTACAGATAACCCCTTGGGCAACTGGGCGATTGCCTCCTCATGTGGAAGTGTACTATCCTGGAGGGGTAGATAGGGCTGCATTGCTGAAAGAAACATTTGTTATTTCCTATGGTCTATTATGAGTTCTCCCATTCTTTTGCATGTTGAACCCACTGATGTGACTGTGCAAGCCAAGTGGGTTTGGCATGCCAACCCAGGGGAGCCACCCCTCCTAGCCACTGTGCTGTCAGCTGACAAAACACTCGCTTCTGTGTAGTAGCTGTCTTTATCTTTCATGGAAGGCCACCAGCTGTGGTGAGCAGCAATTTGATACAAACCCAGCAGCATGCCAATTGTTTGGACACCCTGACCAGAGTATGCATTCTTTCCACTAAGGTGTTGGTCCATACAACACTAAGGGTAGAAAGAAAGAGAAGTCATAAGCAATAGGAGAGGCAGGACTCTGCCCTCTGGCAGAATGCAAGTGAGTGTTTTATCAGCCAACAGCCCAGTGCCTGGAAGGGTTGGCCCCCTAGGGTTTGCATACCAAACCTGCTTGGCTTGTACAGTCACATCAGTGGGCTTTACATGCAAAAGAATGGGAGAGCTCATGATATACCATAAGGAGATAACAAATGTTCCTTTTAAAAATGTACTCCCTTCCAATCCTGTAGGGTAGTACACTTCCAAATGAGAGAGCCATTTCCCAGTTACCTAAGGGGTTATTTGTAAGTTACTCTCCAAACTTTTCCCCTGAGGAACCAACAAAGCCACCCATTGCATGTTGGGGGCCTGTATAGTCCAAGGCCAAGGCCAAGTAACCTGTTGTCTCCTAGCTAGACAAATAGGGGTTGGCAGTAAGATATTGCTTTGTGCCCTGAACCCAGGTTTTAGAAATTCAACTTTGCTTTGTATGTGCAATTGTATAGGGGCCACTGCTCGGTGCCAGAGGACCTCCACTGAAGTTAGGCCACCCCTCTTGCACCATTCATTTAGAGCAGTGGTTCTCAACCTTCCTAATGCCCTGATCCTTTAATACAGTTCCTCATGTTGTGGTGACCCTCAACCATAAAATTATTGGTAGCTGCTCTCTACACATGTGTGACTGGTCTGCATAAGTACATTATGGTGTCACCCCTGTCACATACACCTATATTTGTATGGGGTGTATGTGATGGGGTTGGTGCTATGATCTCATCACACTGGGTACTTGTATGTGGGTGTATCTGCACGTGGGTGGACCCGCCTGGAGAAGGATAGAGGAGCAGTGTCTCAGTTCCTAAGATCTTCGGAAATATGTGTTTTCCAATAGTCTTAGGCGACCCCTGTGAAAGGGTCATGCAACCCCCAAAGGGGTCACGACCCACAGGTTGAGAACCACTGATTTAGAGTATGTAGCACAGTCCACAGCCATTTGTTCATCCCATCAAGGACTGGGCTGCTCCAGACTGGTGCAAGCTGAGTTTGAGCAATCTGTTGTATCGCTCAACAATTCTGGCTGCTTGTGCATGGTAAAGGATATGGAATTGCCACTGTATACCCATGTCCTTAGCCCATTGTAGTACTTGGGCATGTGTAAAATGGCTGCTGTTATCACTTTCATTGCCCAATTGATGATTATATGTAGTACAGAGGTACTCCAGTGCATGTAGTACTGCACATAGATCTGGGTGATGGGCTGGACATGCAGTCAAAAGCCCCATCGCAGTATTGACACAAGTCACAGCTTATTGATACCCTTATGAGTTAAGTAAGCCAGGGTCTGTTATGTCCATCTGTCACCAAGTCAGAGTAACTTGGCCCCACATAACCTGCTTATCCAAGGTTGCCAGCCTTCAGGGATGTTCTTTACAACAGAGGCACATTGCTTATAGGCTGCAAGCACATCAGCATAAGTGACAGGCAAGTTCCATGACTTTACCATTGCCCATATAGTCTCCTGTTCAGCATGGAGGAGGTGCTAGTACAAACATTCTACTACATCTCCAACAAGAACAGTTTCTATGAGTGAAGTCATACAGTTCTTTGTTTTTTTCTGTCTGGCTTATTTCACTAAGCATGATGATCTCGAGGTCCATCCATTTTGTTGCAAATGGCAGTATTTCATCTTTTCTTATAGCTGAGTAATATTCCATTGTATATAAATCTGAAAGCAAAGAAATAAGAAATGAAGAAACAAATAACCCAAGGACACAATCAATAGTTTAATGTTTATTTGGGAACGAGTGGGTTAGGGAGGGGAGAAAGGGGAGGGGTGGGAGAGGAGGGGGGAAGCTAAATATAAGGTGATGGAAAGAGAAATCACATTAGGTAGTGAACTTATTATACATCAAGTTGATAATACACTGCAGAATTGTATGCCTGAAACCTATGTAATCCTTGCTAACAGATGTCACCCCAATAAGTCTAACAATAAAAATGAATTTTAAAAAAAAGAACAGTTTCTAACCATCTCATCTTTGCCTAGGTATCTGCCTCACCATTGCCTGGATTGGCCAAAAGGGTATGTTCTGTGACATGATATAACATCACCTGTTTCTGATATCTTAGGGTCCATAGCTCTTGCCACATGACTTGACACTAGAGTGGTTGGTGCATTGCCATCCAGTGGTTAAGATTCCAGGTGGAAATTCAGAGCATCAAGCCTCTGAAAGTGCCCAACTGCCAGTACAGACTACCAATGGGGATGGCTTATTAGTAATCATTAACAATATACCCTGTACTTTCACACATTGGGTGCTTTGCCTAGTACTGATATCATACCAAATGGTCTCAGTGGGAGGATGGAAGGCAACAGAAGTTCATTGCAAGGGCTGGCCCCTGATAGAGCCATCTGCATACCAAACATCTCCTGGGAAGGGCTCTTGCCCCTTGTTGAAAGGGCTGGCCTCAGACTCACTTTTAAAGTATTGGGAGGTTGGTTCTGCCACTGCTACATAAGTCACAGGCCCAAGGACCTCCTGGAGCTCAGCTGTCAGGGGACTATTTCTCAGAACACTGTGTCGTTGCAAATATGCCCCCTATTTTGCCAACATAGGTGTTTGGGCAGTGCCACTGTGTGGTTTTGTGGCCTGAAAACATATCCATCTTACAATAGGATATGTGGCCCATACAGTCACAGGGGCAGTAGCAGTAATGCTTTCAGTTGCCAAAAGGACAGCATACATAGCTGCCAATTGCTTGTCCACCAAAGAGTAATGGACCTCAGCTCCCTTCCATAATTGGGACCAGGAACCTATGGGCTGCCACAAGCACTCAGAATGCTGCCATAGGCCCTAGCCAAAGCTTTCTGCAGTGACATGTACATCAGCTCACAAGGCCAGGCAAGGTCAAACACACATGGAGATTAAGCCATTTTAATGGTGCACTGCACTTGGAGGAGTCAAAAGCCACCTGGGCCCCCTCCATTCAGTTCCAATCAGCCCCTTTCCTAACCAAGTAATACAAGGGCCTTAGTTGGGCTAAATGGGGCACAAATGCTCTCCAATATCCCAGGAGGCCAAGAAAAGTTTGCACAGGGTAGACTTGAATTTTATCTATAACCACATGAGGAAAAACCATTGTCTTACCTAAACAAACAACCCCGAAGAACTTGACAAGCCAGGCCCTTGAAGTTTCTTCTTGTTGAGTGCCTAACCTCATGTTTTCAGGTGGGTTAGGAGAGCAGGAACAGCACCTTTTAGAGAGCAGGAACTGCAAGAGAGTCACTAGTTAACATGATATCATCAATGTAATGGTACAGGTATGGATGGCCGCCTGAGAGCTTGTATCATTTGGTGTGTGCTGCCTATTGGGGAGGGGACACCTGCAAAGGTGCATGCATGCTATGTCTCCAAACCACTTCTTTCACCACACACACTCAGAGGCAAAACTCTCCTGCCATGGTATTCAACCATAGCCCTTGCAAAATGTCCACCCCTAGAATGTACTCAGGGATGGGAGACACATAAATATTATATGTCTGTGGTGGCAGACGGCCTATCACCAACGGGATGTCTGTGCATTTCACTTGAATGCTTTGCCTTTCATAGCCATCAATGACTACTGGGATTCCAGAGAACTTCCCCGGATTCTCATACAGGAGAGAACATTCAGTGCCTGTATCTGCTAGATCCAGAACTCTCTGTACATTGATTGGGGAGCAGTGGATTGCCAATTCCACATGTGACTCCTGGTCCCCACTCATCCCCTATAGATAGGTTTCTCAGACTTTGCCCTATTTAAATAAATTTTCCTTGTATTAAACCCAACCAACACAAGATTACACACATCTGGGTTTTGGTAATCTTTAGGGGTCTTTCTTTCTTGACTGCTGGTGCCTTCTTGGAAGGCTTTCTGTGTACACTTTGTTTCAGCTTCCCCCAAACTCATCACCAGCGTGGTGACCACATTAGTGTGGTGGCCCAGGTAAGGTGCCAGGATTGCCACGAGCAATCTGAACAGGGAAGAGGGAGCATTTTGCAACACATTATCCCTCATATCTGCTGTAAATCTCTCATTATCTGGACCTCAGGTATTTGGGTTGAAGATGGCATTCTGCATACCCAGCTCTCACAACACTTGCACCAACTCTGTATAGGATTGCTATTTACTGACCACCCGGGGTTAACTCCCACATGCATCCATACCGATTGGGCAGCTGCAATGAGCCAGTCCAATAAGGAATGGGTGCCTTGGCCATATCTGGAAATATTTTGCAATCGCTGTCACAGTGAGGGGTGCATAGTCACAAAGGCTAACTTCTCCATTTTCTGTTCTGTACACATTATACAATTTACTTCCAGATCCCACAGTTGCAAAAGTCAGGTGACTAGGGGCTCACTGGCCTTCTGCCAGAATTGCTTACCCAACTCTACTAACTCAGCTGGAGTGTATGGGTGGTATGTTGTGAATTTAGTCATCTGGGGAACACTGTGGGCTGGCCCACCTGGGTCATGGGCTGCTAGGATTTCATTTTCTGTGTCACTATGGAGCAAGTGCAGAACTGCAGTTTCAGTTCCTTTTCCTCTCCTGAGGAGTCTGACATAACAATGGGGAACCCCTTCTCTGACCCCAACCACAAATGCTGGCATTCTTCCTCCAGCAACTGCTAGTTTTTCTCCACAGCTTGCACCTGCACGTTAATCAGGTCCAGCTGGGTTTGAAGCACCTGGAACTGCTTGGTCTCCTCCATAGCCTACACATACATCTTTGTCAGGTCCAGCTCAGTCTGAAGCACCCAGACTCATGCCACTTCTTGCAGAGTCATTTCTCACCCTGCCCGCAAAAGTGTAAGAAAAAGCCACCCCATGACCCCATCTGTCATGCAGTACTTGTTTTATCATAAGTCTCTCCCAGTGCTTGGGAAGCCTTCTTCTCACAAGTGGGTTTTCCATTCACCTCAGGCCACCTCAGGCCACCCATAAGAAGGTGCCCAGGTAGAGGAGATGTGCCACGGAGTACCACATACTCATGGTAGGGCACCCCTTAATGCCACCCTCCGGGGTGTAGTAGGCTCCATACCCATCTGATGTGGATCCTGTTCATGATGCCAAGTGTATTGCAAATGACTGAGGCCAGGGAGGTTTGCACTGGCTCTGGGCAGACTGAAGAAAACCCAGGAGCAGCAGGCAAAGGAGACAGCCTTTATTCCAGAAGTGGAACAACAACAAATATGGCATCTGGGAGTTCTCTGGCAGTAGCTCTCTCCTGGAGAGTCCCATTCGCTTACATAAGAAGGAGAACAAGAGTGGTAGGCAGCCAAGAAGTGACCTCATAAGGTGCATAAACAAAATTGCTGTCACCTGGGAAAGCGCAAGTCATGGTTACATAACAGGTGTGCATCATTCCAGTGGAGGCTCCACGAGAGAGCCTCAGCTACTACATTTTCCTCATATGTACACACACACACACACACACACACACACACACACACACACACACACTCGCACATGCACACGTTACATATATGTGTGTATCTTAGGTAAACACATGGGGCCTACTTCTAGGACTGCTTTCTTTTTGTATCCTGACAATATTACTGTGGTGATTATTTTGTGTGTCAACCTATCCCTACAAATGTAGCAAAATCATTAGTATCAATAAATAGATGATTGCCAAGATTTTTTTTAGGAAATATGTTTTATAAATTACACTTAAGTGAACACTTTCTTCATTTTCTGATGTAATTTTTCTCTTTCCTATAACAAGACTTGCCAATTTTAAAAATCATCATTTTGAGAAGAAGGCAAGATGGCGACTGGAGAGGAGATCCCTAAAGCTTCTCCCAGAAAACACAATTGAACGGCCACCCAGAAGCCAAGAAAGAGGACCTTGAGTGACAAAATGGCTGTTGAGAAATCCACAAATCGCAAGTAAACACCTGAAGGTTGGAAAGAAGGGGGCGAGTGGGGGAGAGGGGAAGGGAGTAGAGACTGACTGCAACAGGACACAATTGCTGCTGACTATTTGGAGTGGCACAGTTCTTGTGAGGGGAGAGACCGCGGGGGAGATGGGATTTGGAGCTACATGCTGGGGACAGAGTTGGGGAGCCAGCCTCTGGAACTTTTGAGTGGTAGAAGGACTGAGCGAGGACTCTGAACTGCAAAGTTGACACCCCAGTTCTAGGCCCCCTAGAGATCTACACAGGGCTGCAGTTCCTGTTCCCAGCCCACTGCAAAGGCGACCCTGCTGTCTCAGGCCAGGCCCACAGCTTTGGACTTATGGAGCATGCAATTCCTCATGCACCCCAGGGTTCTAAAAGCAGTGTGAGCCCTTAGATTGCCAGAAGCTGAATCAGGGCTAGGAAGAAAGACTGATTTGATATCATTCACTCAAGCCAGCAGAAACAAGCCTCGGACCAGCTTCCCCAGCAAAGGGCAGAAGGCAGAGCCACCCTTGGAGTGCCTTTTGTTGGCATCTCCCCAGGATATATGCACATAGCCTCCAAACGCAGTAAGAGATCAGAAACAAGAAATAAACAAACCCCCTCTCTCCCAAAACTTGACCCCCATTGTCACCTGGTGTCTGCCCTAAAACAAGACACCACAAAAGCAATAATCTGGGCACTGAACATAAAGCCCTCATGTCAAAGAGGAAGAAGCCAGCGGACAGAATGAATTCCTTAAAAACTAAAACTCCTCAGAAAGAACATGAAATTTATCCAGAAGACAGCTTCTTAAACCTGGCAGGGTCTGATTTAAGTGACAGAGATTTTAAAGCAGCCATTCTAAAGGCTGTGAGAGAAATGAAAACCTATTGGCAGAACACCATAGCTGAGATAAGTAACACAAAAAAAGGATATGAACGACATAAAAAGGAACTTCGTGAACAAAAAGAACAATTTAACAAAGAAATTCACAACATAAGAAAGATTGAGATGGAAATGCAAGAAATAAATAATACAATAAAAGAAGTGAGAAATGAAATAACTGCCATAGGAAACAGGACCAACCAGATGGAGGAAAGAATTAGTGATATTGAAGATCAGAATATGGAAACAGCTCAGAAAGAGGAAGAGAGGGAATATAGAACCAAAAGGATTGAAAGAACTCTGCAAGAAATATCCGACTCCATGAGACAAAACAACATCAGGATAATAGGAATAGAAGAGGGGGCAGAGCAATCTACAGAGAGCATACTCAAACAAATCGTAGATGAGAACTTTCCAAACCTATGGAAAGATCTGGAAC